>BQMF02000707.1:0-153894 GCA_027922465.2 Turritopsis dohrnii | reverse complement strand
AAACTTGCGATAAAAAGCGCTTCATACTATTTTTTATGACAGCCACACACGAAGTGCATTCACAACGTTTTTTTTTTATTTGAGAATACAAGATTGAGAAATGTATTGTAAAATCGTGAAAGAAGTAATTATCAATCTGATTTAATTTGCACAAAAGATCGGTGACTTAATATTTTCACAAAAAACATTTCATGGATTTGCAGCCATTTCTTTGAAGGGTGAAGGGTGCCCGTGTTATTTTCGTATTCAGATTGAATAACTTCATTTCCAGATCCCCAAATAAGTAGGCAGTGGCGTAACTCGGGGGTTGCTTTGGGTGCGATCACACCACCCTCGGATTTAGTTGGCCTTCTTTTTTTACCAAGCAATTTTTCAAGGGATATACTACCAAACATTTCTAGAACACTATGTTTAAGCTAAGGGGAGGACGGAGCGTATAATTATGAAATATATATGTTTCTGGTGAAGCATGTAATAATCATTCGTTCATTTGAATTATTCATTCCGAATGCTTCTCGAAAGTTTATTATTGCAATGTTTGGTATTGTTATGTTAATGATTTTAATAATCGTTTTGTCGATACGCCACACAATAGTGCAAATTTAATTTTACGACCATTATTGAAACTTATGCTAATGTATCGCTAGAAAAGCAGTAATTTCGACACGGTAAAAAGTTTTGTTTTTGCATAAAGTTTCACCACCCCAAAAATAAAAATAATTTACCATGTCGAATTTTCCCTAGAGCTATGTTTTCTATGCGGTTTGCTATGCTAGATCGTCATCATTCAGTTGGATGTATTCAAATAGCAGAATAAAATGAAATTATCGAGATAATTCTTTAGAATAAATCACGATTATTTTAGCGACGAATTCTGGTCGAGTGGTCCTAACTGTAAAGGTGTAGTGTCTGCTAAAAAAATAAAATTTCATATTGTAGAAATAATACATTTTCACTGATTATGAATTTCTAGATCAAATTTCTTAAAAAGACTTTCTTACCACAGTAATGTTCGTTTAATAATTTTCCTTTGGCACATGATAGATTTTTTCGATCGCAATGTTGTGTAAACATGCTCTTAAAACCAAACGAGATTAATTTAGTCCATTGTGATGTAGAGAAAAATCTGTATGAAAATGTTTTATCACTAATTGAAAGCAAAATGCAACAGAAAAGCATTTCTCATTTGATATTTCTATCCCCATTTGATTTTTAAAGTTTTTTTTTAAAGATTATTGAACCATATACAAGAGTGCACCACGTGCAAAGTCTTGACAATATAATATAATGTGAATCAAATAATGTTTGAAACAGTGCTCAATACAACAAAGAGCTTTGAATCAATTTAAGACTTTATACTTGTACTTCTGCACTAATGATTGCATTTGCGTCAAACTGTCAGTCATGTATTTTTATGTTTTTTAAATTATAAGTAAATATTATATCAACCAAAATAAACACACAGAATTTCCACAATACTTCGATTTCTTAAAAATTTTGACAAATAATATACAACACATGTTTTACTGACTTTTTACGTTTTAATAAATATTATAATATAATTGAATTCTTGATATTAGAAATTTAAATAAGACAAATACTTGATTTAAAGGGGAAGTTATACCATTTGAAAGAATTTTTAAAATGACGAAAGTCGGTTTTTGAATTTTCAATAAATCTTTTTTCCTTCTCAAGATATTGTCTTTTAAAGTTTTTGCTCACAACTTCATCTCCATGATGGCAACATGACATCACAATGTTCAAGAAGAAATTGCGGACATACAAATATATAGATAACTCAGGAAATTTTAGTGATACAGTAATAGAATTTTGTATGCGTAGTGACAAACTTCAGTAAGTATCAAATCACTAAAAATAAAATATTGCCATAGTTACCCTTGCTACCGACTTTCATCATTTTGAAATTCTTCCAAATGGTTCAAAAAAATTTTTAAGTTTACTTCCCCTGTAATAATTTCAGCTATTATGACATGAGGGATATGTAACAATTATGTACAAGGTAAGTAGTAATAAAACATTCTCAGCTGTGAAGATTTTGTGGTAAAAAAGAGAATAGGAAATTTAAATAATATAAAATCAATTGACTGGAAAAAAAATGTCGAAATATTGTTGTTCTAAAAAGTCTTTTATCACAATTTCCACTAATGATGTAATTGAATTGATTTAATTGTAGTTAGATTTATGGAAATTTCCAATCATCTAGTGAATGGGTGTAGAAAGAGATGTGAAAATTCATCTAAATCATATTTCAATGTAATTAAAATTTTCATGGCAATATGCCTGATATAAAAATTATTTTAAATAATCCTTATATATAAGGGTTATATAGGAAATAATTTTTGATGTTATAGGGAAAATGTCAAGAAAGATTTGTGGAAACGAATCTCAACAAATGAAAGAAATTGCAGTGCCAAGTGAAAGTGAAGATCATGGAATTTCCATCAAGAGCATTGTTTATGACAGCATCCCAGCTAAGAAAAATCAGAAAAATTCAATTGAGAGTATCAAAACAAATGAATTGGTAGATGAAAATGAAAACTTAAATGTTTTCATGAAAGGAACTGCAATACCATCTCTTCAAAATGAAACTTCAAATTCCATCGTTCCCTTGAAAGATAAATCTCGGAATAAACTGGTATGTAGATCAAATTTGTAGTGTCCACCTATTGCCATGTTTGTTCCAAGTCTCGTTTTCTGTATATTTCTGGAAACCTGGTAATTCGTGTTCTCAAACAGAGCTTACAAAAATGTGGATGCAAGATCAGTAATTGGTTGTAAACGAAGACTATAATATTGAAACTAAAACTAAAATTTGTTGGAAAATGGAGTCATTTTTAAAATGTAACATGTGATTAGTCAGGAAATGATATCGATATCCAACTCTTTTTAAATTTATTCTTGTTAATGTAAATAGGAAAAACAGATGTCTTCACTGGAATATACCAATAGTACAGAAAAGAAACCTGCCATCATTCCTTCATCAAATACAACAAAACAGTTAGTGTTGGAAACAAGAAAACCTTACGTAAAAAAAACAGTGATGGTACCGGGATGGAAAAAAAGTAAACAGAAATCCAATCGAGAAAAGTATGTAAGAGATTTATAAAATGTTTTTTACTCCATGTCTATATATAAAAAGAATTTATTTCCATTTAACATGTCCATTGAAATGATTTCAATGATGAAACTATTTTAGAGTGAAAAGTGTAGAGGATGTTTTCTTGGATCAACAATTTTCAACTACTGATGATTTGAATTTGGACAATCCCACAAAGTCAAAATTGGTATCCTTTGAAAAGATGGACAAAGAATTCAATAACATAATTGGTCAAATGAGCAAAAATGCTGAAATAAGAATAAACGAGACATTGAATACTGAGGATGAGTCGTACGTCATATCTTCAGCAACGACACTCAAAGAATCAACTATTAATGATGAATACTATATGAAAAGTTTAGTTGAAAAGCAAGCAGTTACAACAAATGCAAGGCTATCATCTTCTATTGATCAAAAGAAGGAAGATATGGAAACACTGGAAGAATGTTCAGACAGACCTTCTAAAAAGTCAACACAAAAGGACAGTAAAAATGTTTCTGAAGATAGCAGAAAATGTTTTACAGATATGTCAATTACAAATTCCTTAAGGCAACAAAATGATGTTGAAAAAAATGTTGTGTCAAATACATTGAAACCAAAATGGAAAAAAACAGAAGTTGAATTTAAAAATATTGATGATTTTTTAAAGGTAATAATTTTAACTATCCATTGCAAAGTAACCATTTAAAAGCTGAATGCTGAATGGAATGGATTTATTCATCCTGCTGGTCAGCCAGGTTTTCAACAATGAAACTGCTGTTGAACACGATAATAACTACTTTTACACCTAATGAAAAATTGTGTAACATTCTGCAGCACTTGCTTAATATTATCCTACTCAGAATATTTCTATTTTAGATCATTGAAGATGAAAATGTTCAAAACAGTGATGTTGTTAACATAGTTCCGAGTAAAGTCACTTTGATGGAGAAGTCTGTTGTCCGTAGCCAGAATTATGGTTCAATCAATCGTAATAGAAGATCTGTGCAAGTGACAAATGTAAACCAGTTATTGATTATTAGTTACTTGGCTGTTGTTCTTAGATGTTACAATCTTTATGTTACTGCAATTTTACTGCTTCTTACAACATAGTGCTTTTTAAAAGAGAATGTATTGCACTGGTGAATAGTTGAACAAAATAGTTATTGATGTCAATGAAAATGTCTGAAAATATTTTCATTATGTTCAGAAATCAATTCCAGTACAAAGTGTTCATCAATTTTGCACAGCGATGCCCAAATATCAGTTCACTACTCAAAATAAAATCAAGTCTTATTTGATGCACACCCCAGACAAATATGGTATAACTACAAAGGTATAGATATTTCTTGCTTTCTTAAATGCCATGTATTTTTCAATTCATTTTAACATGTTTCATGTTTAGGCTGAAGCTTCAAGTAATTATGGAAATGAAAGTGCAGTTTCTACAACAGACAGCATTGATTATTGTCAGGAGGATGAAAAAGAAAGATTATCAAAAATTGCGGATAAAATAATCGAAAATATGGTACAAGGTGAAAGTGAAAATGATACATCTTTTCGGAAGTTGCAACAAATTGTGGATCAAATTGTATGTAATGTCTTTAGTGCGTCAATGTTATCAATGTAATCCATATTTTCACCTTTTTAAACCTATTAGTTATTGGCACAGCTTTTATTTTTTATGTTAGTTTGATGCTGAAACTGAATTCAATCAGTGTCTGGTTGGTGAAAGAATCCCCCTGCAGGATGATATTTCAAGGTTTGTCTGATTTTATATCAAACTAGTAACCCGGGTAAATATTTTTACTGAGTTTACTTCGAAAAGGATGTGTCATATTTGCTTCTCCCATGTGCGAATCCTGTGACGATAAACAAAATTGTTTCGCTACGATCAACCATTAGAGAGATATCACCGATCCAAGATTTTGATGATGTCATAGCTGCACCACCCAAAAATATCTAGGCCCAAAACTTTTGTCACCCCATCGCCTGCATCACCAACCCTAAAAAACGTCAGTTATCCCTTTGGTTCTCGAGATATTTCCCCAAAAACGTCACGTTCGATTGGGGATGCAATGCAATCATTCCCCGTGATAGATTAAAAAAACTGACGTCACGCCAACACTACTGTAATAGATTTTTGTGTAATGTTACGTGACGAATACTTATTCAAAATCACCGTTCCCAAATTTTAATGCAGAAGCAAAAGGTTTCATTTCACCTTTTTTAATTGGGTATGTAAGCCCATTGGCGTGTACTTTACATGAATGTATAGAGTGATATAACTTGAATACTTTTAATTATGAATTGTCTCTCCAGATTAATGTGATGACCAGGATAACCAAAAACACATAATGTAATTTTAGACATTTAAATATTTCTGGTGCTCCCAAATTTTGCATCCACCCTTCCGAAGTTACAGCAACTTTAGCTGCAGAATATGTAAGCTCAAACAAAGATGAAAATAAGCTGACAAATGTAGAAAGAGAAGTATCGACAAATTCAAGTGTTGTCAAATTACCTTCTGAAATGAATGAGTTTGAAGAATCATCTAAACAGAGGTAAAACATACATGATTATTATGTTTATGCTGAAGACGAAGAAAATGTTGTTGTATACTTTACAAGTATTTTCTTGAAATAATTTCAATGTGTTTTATGTTTAGAACTCTCTCCAGAAGACATAACTCTGTTATTGAAACTGTGGATTGTGTTTTTGATGACATGGATGATGATGGTATGTGCATTTTCAATATTATTGTGATCATATCAACACAGATATTTGTAGCCATTCTTGTTGGTTTTTTCTTAGATTCGTTGTACAGATATGAATCTGTAATCGATTTCAGAAGAAGACAAAAAAAATACAATGTTGAAAGTGTGAATGGGTTCACTCAAGAACGTGCCAATAGTAAAAATGACAGGTATGGCTTGTATTTGAACTTTTTGATTGCACCTCTTCTATTCGTGTTTAGTTTACAATACCGACATGTAGTACCACTATCAATATCTTGCGTTGTAAATATTGAAAAACTAGGGATATTTATTTTGGAAAAATTAACATGTGCCCGTTGATCTTTCACACTTTGTGCCTAAAAGATGAATTTAAGAAGAATCATGTGGTTATTCTCTATGTGTTAAATTGATACCTTACAACAGTTTCTTTTGTGCCAAAGTTATATGGGACATCAATGAAAAATTTTGACCGATATGTTAGTATTTTGGATAGAACAGTTTTCCACTTTCCTGCTTTTATTTCATAGATAGAGCCTTTCTTTTGACTCACTTTCTTCATAAGATTTTTCTGAGCAACTCACATTCTCACAATTGAATTGCTATTTAGTTGCAATGGCAATAGTTTGTTGCATCTCTCTCAACTTGATAAAAGAATCAAAAACTTTTTGTGACACTTCCAGTCCACATGCTTTCTAACATGGTGTAAAATTTGAATGAAAGGTTAACACTTCATTAAAAAGTGTCCAGAAGTATTAATGTCATGCAAAATAATACTTTGGTTTTCTCTTAATGATTTTTTAAGTGGGGTGGCTCCAGGTTTTTGGTTGCTCTCTCTCAAAGGTATTAAAGCAATCACTTTGTGGTTTTCACCAATCAGAAGCCAGTTCACGGGTCTAAAATCGGTTCTCCCTTTCTGTGCCTTTTGTAAAAAAAATTCATTTTTCTTTATGATGAAGTAATATTGTTTTTTTTTTCTTGAATAGATCACGTTTTTGCTTTTCATTTTTTTGTGAATTGAAGAAGTTTTGAGAGAGGAAAAAAAATTGGCTTCTTTGAGGGAAATCACAATTTTTTTTTGGTATAGAGTTTTTTTCTGATTTGAAGTAAATATCATAAAAATATTTTCATTCAGATATTGTTATCTATACATAAACAAATGAGTTCAATGACTTTTAGATGTTTTGAAAAACATGAATCATGAAATATTTTGCATCAGATGCAAAACCATGCATGTATCCTACTTATTATCTCATCATTTTCATATTTTGTTATTCAGAAGGTGCAATTCCCAACCAAACTTGATCATTCGAAGTGAAGCAGATCAATTATTCTGTTCAGACTACTCATCAATCATTAAGGAGGTGTGACTGCAAAGAATACTATTCTGAATTTGTAATGCCCTGAAATGTCATGGAATAAATGAACTTTGCATGCATTTTAGACAAAGAACCTTTCTTCAAAGTTACATTTCAGGAACTTCCCAGAAAGGCTGTATAACTGTGATACCAAGGTATTTCAAATTTAATACAATAACACAACATAGTAAGCATTCTTAACCATCATAAATGACTGGCTATAACATTTAGGAGGAAGACATCTTTTTAGATGAAGAAAAGAAGCTTTCCAGGTAAAAATGAAATGAAATGTAGGAATTACCTACAATTTGTTTTCTTCTTGGTTATTACTTTTCATATCATGTTTCAGGTCAGCATCTTTCCCTGATATTTCATTGAAAAAAACTTGGAAAATGTAAGTTAATTGTACATTTTATCTCTGTTGTAACTGACAATAAAATGATGATAATTCCAACTCTCTTTTTTTTATAAGAGAAAAACAGTTTAAAAGTCAGACTAATGTATCACACATGTCCTCCCCATTTCCAGAAAACAGTAATAGGTAAGTAAACTTTGATACCATCAGCGGTTCCTCCATTGTTATGTGTCATCGTAATTACATAATTGCAACGTCACAGTGTCAATACTCAATGCACATGTCTTAGAGTTCTGCTTTGATATTGTGTTCCACTCTTGTTTGTTTGTAATCTCGATGTCTAAATTCTTCTTTTTAATAATATTGACTATAATTAATAAGTGATCTGTACAAGACAAGCTTAGATGCAGTGACTACTGAACTATGCCAAGATAGTGTTCTAAGATACTGTAGACATTGTGGATAATAACGTCAAACATCTACAGCATGTACTTAAGCAGTCTTTCTTTTTTTGTACAAGCAAAAAACACTAAATGAGATTGCTAAATAAAAACCTGTAAATTTTTCATCTGATGAACATTTCTGAAGAAATATTTTGTTGTTCGTGATAATGATTAAATTTAGTTTGGAATTCCTTGAAAACATCATATAAACGTGCTTGTTTATTTTTTTTTATTCAGCACACCTTCAAAGTTAGTGACATTCTTAAAGGAAAATTATTGGTATAAATGGCTTGATGAAAATCATTCTTGGAGTCATCTACATGGTAGATCTTTAAATAGTTTGTGTCAATGAAAAACTCATCAAGTTAGGTTTAAAATTTTTTGTTTATTTTCTACTTTTAGACTGTGATCATGAGACCCAACAATCTCAAACTGACAGGCAAGATCTGTCTCCACTTTAGTTCCATAATGCATACTTGTTCATAGTTAAAAAGTGAAATTAATAATTGTTATTCATTTTGCATTAGATGTGAAGATGGCAGTTCTGAATCAGTGACTGATCCCATTCAGCTGAAGGTAATTACTGGAAATCTTTGGCTTATTTCATAGCATTATGCTGTAAATCATAAAACGGATTCAGACAATTCAAAAGGGACATTCCATTAGTTAAGTTTTCTAATGATTTTTTAATTTCAATTTTTGTTCTATCCCTGATGAACTTGTTATTCTTTCATTTCAAAGTCAATATTTTACTTGAAATAATTTTGGTCTTCATTTTACAGTGGTATCCAATCTAATTAGCTTTTGCATTTTAAAATTTCAGCACTAAAGTTATGACGTGTTTGTTAACTTAGGAAAAGTCAAGTAAACAATGATAAAAAGTGTAGTAGAAAAACCTGATTGTATAAAATTTTTATCGTCGATACATGTATACCTCAACCGCTTTGCATATAAACATACTTTTGATTTACATTGGTTGAAATGTTGACAGTTTTCCCTCCTACTAGAATTTGCAGGATGAAATTGAACAATTGTCAACAAAAATTGAAGACACAAATGGCATGAGTGGATTGCTTGGGTTTCATCTTTGTCGTCGTGGAGCGTGCTACAGAAAAGTAAGCTGGCAAAAATTTTAAGAATCAACAACACAATGGTACTGAATGTGAACTTTGTTGATGTTTATAGATTGGAGATCTGGATAATTCTATGATTGATCTAAACAGGTAAGTTCTTGGATTACGTCATCATTAGTCAGCATTTTTGAGAATAGTAATAATGATGTAATAATGACGTTTCCAACAATGACCATTATTATCATACAAGAAAAACAGCATGTGTTTTAAAATGAGGCTAGTGTTGTCATATGGAGTGATTGTGGTGATAAATGTGAAAGTTATTTCTTGGATAATAAAGATCTAGCTGATTTTATAAGTGATGACAAATTATAAAATATATCTGCATGCATCTTATAGAGCAATAGAGCTTGAACCCAAACTCCTAGATGCGTATTGGCATCGACATTTATTATATAGAATTCAAAATGAGACCAGGGTAAGTTGCTGTTTATATATTTCGATCGATCAAAATGCTTTCTTTGTTACCTCTTCTCGCGATTAGCAAATATTTTGTGATATTTCTTGATATCAAAATTGTGCACAAAACTGAAGTTCTTCCTCTCAACCATGTTTTGTCTACTTCTGTCAGAAAGCTTTGGATGACTTGAATTACATCACAATGCAAAGTCGCAGTCACACGAACGCCTTCCGATCAAGGTAAGCAAATGACAATGGCTTCTCTCATTTATGTTAAGATTTTGACGTTATTTCGCGATCTTCTATTCTTGTTCAGAGCAGAACTTTTCAGAGAGGCAGGTGACATAGACCAAGCTATAACTAGCTATAATCACGTATGTTTCTTTCAGTACTTGTTGTTGGAAATATTTTCAATTATTTTGATGAATGAAATCAAAGTTTGTGTTTCTGAAACTGTTGTTTAGGCTGTGCGGTCTGATCCCAAGAACTCACAACTATATTACGCTCGAGCAGATCTTTTTGAAGAAGTATATCATCATTTTGTTGCTTGTTTTCTCGAAACTTGAAGGACCACATAATTTAACTTTCGTTGACATAATGTCTTGTTTCAGAGAGGAGACATAATTCTTGCACTGGAAGATTACAAATCTGCAAACACACTTGAACCTAATAACATAAAAGCCCTAGAGAAAATTGGGATGTACCATTTTGAGAATGGGTAACAAGCAGCTTTTTGGCAGATGTTCTCCTCGTGTTTTTAGATTTGAAATCTTTTTCTTGATTTTTCTGTATACAGATCTTGGATGGCATCGATCAATGATTTCAATGAATTGCTTTCAAAACAACCGAAACACACAAAGGCTCTTTCTTTCAGAGCTTCTGCTAAAATCGAAATTGTAGGTTTTAGTTGACTATGTTTGGATTGTTATCGATTGTTCTTTTGATTTTCAGTAAAGAACTTTATTAAGCCTACACCAGGGTATTGAAGGATATAACGAAAGTAATTCGATAAGTTGATTGTCTATGGTATTTCTGTTTGAAGGGCAATTTTAAAGGTGCCATTGCTGACCTCTCAAAATGCATTCACCTTCAACCGAACAACTATGAATCGTTTTATCAACGTGGTTGTCTACTCAGAAAGTAAGCGATTTTCTTGACGGAAACTGTTCTAAGAAGTTGATAACATTTTTGAAACTTTTATACTTTTCTTAGAGTGTCACCAGCACAATCCCTCCAAGATTTTAGCGTCTCGTTATTACTGAATTCATCTGTAACAAACGTTATGTGTTTCCTTCATCGTGGAATATTGTACATGGAAAGCAATCGGTGACTATTTTCTTACATGAATCTAAAACGTCTACAGGATGGTTATAAATCTTACAAACTTTATAGAAACAGCTTGTCTAGAATAACATAAGTAAATAGGCTACTCTCGTTACCTGGAAAGCCCAAGGGAGAGAAGAAATTGATTCTACTTACTAAATGTTTACTTTTAAGTACAACTATTCATCTTCTTGCAGTTATGAGCAAGCTGAGAAGGATTTTGAAGCGGCGATACGACTCGATGTTAACCTGGCGGCTGCGCATGTCAATCTAGGAGTCATTGAGTTGATGTGTAAGAAGAACACGAAGGCGTAAGCAATAGTTTTCGATTTTAACGACTTTAACGTTCACCTGTTGTACAAACGTTTTAATCATAGTGCTATTAAAAGATTCAATGTGGCAATACGAAGAGAACCTACATCTGTCCGTGCTATATTATGTCGAGCAGAAGCACATGAAAGAAATCGCAACGTAAGTCAGTCACACATTCACCTGAACATTTCTGCAATGTTTATGCTGACAACTGTTTTCCTAGATTGATGCAGCTATCCTGGATTATACAAGAGCTCTTCACATGAGACCGAATGATACAAAACTGATCGTTGCTAGGGTGATTGGACTAAATTTCCTCTCTTTTGTTGTTAATTGTGTTCCTCTAAGTAAACAACATCTTTTTAATTTTATAACTTCAAGGGTCACTTATTACTGAAGAAAGGAAAACATGATTTGGCCAGTTTCCATATAAGGTATATTTCGTTATTATTTGTTCTTGTTACCAGTCCTTTGACATTCACAGCATTGTTTGACCTTTCTGTGAAGAGTTTTAGGGCGGGTTTCATGGGGTGAAATTTACTGCAGAGTCTTTAGCAAACCTGAATTTTTTTAATGGAAAATATTTTCGAACTGAACGAACTCATAAGCAATCTAAAAAGTTTGCTAGGACAAAAATTCTATCTATATATGAAAATGTGATGTATGAAACATGACAGTAGAATTTGACTTGAGTAACGGAACACAGAAAGAAAAATTCAAACGGAAAACAATACAGAAAAAGATTAACTACCCAAAGCGATCAATCGTTTTTTCTGCAGGCAGTGTGCGGCACTGATACAAACGAAGTCCGTGTCACCGTCACAGGAAGCCGCCGTGCAAACATTTCTAAAGAACTATGAAAAGGTGATACACAACATTTCATGTTGTCCGTTACCATCATTACTTTTATACTTTCAATTTTCATTGCAGGCAATTACCATTTTGGATACAGCCATAATGAGTCAACCAAATACACCTTTATTTGCTTTGCTTGGAAAAACTAAAATGGCGGCTAAACTATATAAAGATGCCATTGAAAGTTTCAACCAAGCTTTGAACACCCTGGTATGTTAGTATGTTTGTCACGGTAGCAGCCTCAGGTTGATACAGCGTTTAAAACCGCAGATGAGACTCGTTTTAAAATATTGAATCGGCTACCGTAGGAATCGAAGTTTGTTTTGATCTTAATGGAAAACCGTGTTTACGAATTTCCCTAGACTATGATAAGTTCTTTTTGCTGACGTGTTGGTGTTCAGCTTCTTGTTGTAATATCAATTTAGTAACCATGGAAACAAGTTCTTTTCCCGTAGAAACCGTGGAATCCTAAAGATCAGTGGCCAAAAGAATCTGCTAAAATCTTTTATCTGATTGGAATATGCCATGTTGAATTGAACCAACAGCGTTCAGCTTTTGAGGCGTTCAATAGTGCTTTGAAAGTTCATCCAGGCTACGCTGAGGTAGGCGTGAGTTAGCCTGACGGCAACACAACACCCTCAAGAGTGTTGAAATACGTATTTTCGCTTCCCTGCTATTCTGTAATATTTCATGATTTTCGAAACAAACTTGCGAAATGATATTTCTTCGAGCCGTTAGAGTTTTGGTCGAAATGTTATTATGAAAGTTTGAGGTCAGGAGAGGATAAAGGATCAATGAAAAAAAAAAGAGATTTACTATTTAAGTTTTCGAGAGATTTGTAGTTCTGTAAAGTTTTATCACGCTACATTATACTTACATATATCCTATTAAATTTTACATCGAATGTTAATCTTTTGTAGGCGAGTTTCCAGAGAGGTTTGGTAAAGATGAAACTCGGTTCTGCCAAAGGTGTTCATGATTTTAACCAAGCACTGGCGAGCGACCCAAACTTTTTCCAAGTATGTTCTTTCACTCTCCTTCATCGTTCTTCAGGGTTTTTTTTTTATTGACTATCGTTTTCCATCTTACAGGCTTTTCTTGCTCGAGCCTTGTTTTATGGAAAACAAAAAAGATTTGCAAAAGCCATCATGAATTGCAACGAAGCCATCAAAATTCAAAGAAACAGTGTGCGGGCCTTTCTGTACAGGTGGGAACAATAATGAGTTCTAATTGCAATTGTGATTCTTTGTTAACACGTTGTTTTCGTGTCACAGGGGTTCCATAAAATACAACATCAGCGCTTATGGATTAGCCATCAAGGATTTGACTGAAGCAATCAAACTCGATCCAACATGTTCCCTCGCCTATTTCAATCGAGCTGTTTGTTATCAAGAGAAAAAATTTTATTACAAGGTATGCTTTCCAGCTGACAGTTGTCTTTTATGGGAATACGAATCGATCAGAGAATTGTTTTGCCATTATGTTCTAGGCACTGAAGGATTATGGGATTGTTTTATTGACTGATGAAAAGCTAAAGATAAAAGTTTGTCATTCTTTCATATTCAAAAGAACTGTTCTCTCCAAGTACTTGATGTATACCTGTTCACACCTGTATTTTTTGCAGGCGTTGCACAATCGTGGTTTGGTTCACTTTCATGTCGGAGATATAGAGAATGCTAAACACGATTTCACATCTGTTTTGAAGGTATAAAGTACTTTAAGGGAAGAAACTTGCGCGTGTAAAAAAAACTCGCGAAATTTGTGGAATAAACTTTCGGTTTCTCAGATTTTGGAACAAATATCGCGCAAAAAACTTTTGCGAATGGAAGAAAAAGTCTATTTTCGCGTAAAAGAACTTTCGCGAATGAGCAAAAAAATAAACGATTTGTTTTTAATTTGTGTTATTATTTTTCGAGAGTGGTGTTGCAGCATAAGCAGTGACTGACTTAGAGAGAAAGTGATGTGTAAGGTGAATTGTGTACAAAATGCAGGATGTGAAGTGTTTTGCTGTTTTCAAATTTCCAAAGGCATAAACTTTCGCGAAAAAGGGCCAAAAAAGCGAAAGTTTCTTTTCTTAAAGTATCTTTTTTATAGTTATGTAAGTTTGAAGTTATAAAAGCAATCGTCGATTTCTATCTCAAATTTTATTTACTGCCACTGTAAAATCTCGATATGATGAATCATATAAAAGAAAACAAATTCGTTAGTTTGTTACATGAAGAAGTTTTAACAGGGTTTCTTATGAGTGTATCGAAGAAGTTCCTTGAATTTGCTCAGTTCGTCACATCGAGAGTTGGCAATACTGAGAATTCATTGTAAATGAACGAATGAGTGAGAAGTCACCCTGTTTTTATATCAAGGAAGATGCAAAAAATGCGGCCATCCATCATGCGCTAGGATTATGCTATTTCAGGTAAGCAATGTTTTTTCTGTTGCACTTTCAAATCGAAGAGAGCAGCCTTTACTCAATCCGCATCTTATAGAACTAAAGATTTCGGAAGAGCTGTTCAATCTTTTACAGAAGCAATACAACAAAACCGGTTTTTCTTCGAGGCTTACCTTGCCCGCGCAAATGTACTGCAAGAATATAATGACGAGTCAGCATATTTTCTAGCAAGGTAAAGTGAATAACGACAATCTGTTGACTAAATAATCGTGTGATGATTTTAATAAAAGACTTTTCATCCGTAGACGAGACTATGTGCGAGTGTTGCATTTGAATCCTTTGTGCATTGATGCGCGTGTGAATTTAGCGAGATCACTAACGGTATGTTATATACAACATATTTTCAAATGAATGCAAATTTGCAAAGTCACATCTGTTTCGTTTTATTCTTCAGCAACAGGGACAGTTTATGAAGGCGTGGCATTTGTTAACAAGAACAATAGAAATAAGACCAAGTACTGGACTTATTTCTTTGAATGACTCAAGCATTTTGATTTTGGTCGGTGATTACTGTATCCCCTTTTTTTAGCCAATAGCATAGCGTTAGAAGCACGTGCAGTTGTTAATTTACAAATGTCAAACACTTTCGGTGCATTTTTGGATATCAACAATGCTATAAAGGTTATATAATATATTCTCTTGGAAACATAATTTTTTTAAAGCAGTTCTTCAGTAATGAATCTTCTATTAACTAGAATGGCAAAACAGCTTCTTTGTTGACAACCCGAGGTATCATCAATCAGGTTTGCTTTTTTTGCTTGGTTATTATCAGTTGTGATTGGCTGAAAATCTGTCGTTTTAATTGGTTGTTTATTCATTTGTAGTGTCTTGGAGATCAAGTGAATGCAATGAACGATTTTCAAGAAGCTGCGAAAATGGATCCTTCCTACTCCTTATCATACTATAATGCTGCCAACCTATATTTTCTTCATAGACAATATAAACAAGTACGTCATCACTATATTTTCTTCATAGACAATATAAACAAGTACGTCATCAGCTCTCCTCCTTACTGTTAGTTTGCATCATGTGAATCTTCTCTTTGTTGTTACTTTGTATCATGGGATTCTCATCCTTGTTTTTGCGTTTATATCATGCTTCTACTCTCCTCCTTGATAGTTTACATGCCACTCTTTTTGTTTATATTTTGTAATAATGACTCAACTCAACAATGTATTTCGTAGGCTATATCGTATTACAGTAAAGCAATCGATTGGAATGCGAGGGATGTCTACTCTTATTTGAATAGAGCTGTTGCCAAGGTTTGTTATTTCTGAGGCTTTTGATTAACGTAGTTTCTTCAGTGTAGGGAGTCAGCTGACTGCAACCATTTAACTACACTTGGGAATGAATGGGATTAAGGACATATTTTTTTTTGTTCATGGAAGGCAACAAAAGACTTTTCATTCCATCAAAAGTTGTTGCGTTGATCATTCTTAATCATACTTTCGATTGATCGTTCTTTTAATGTGCATGTGCAGATTGACTGGTTAGATGTTCGATAAACGGGAAAAGTGATCTAAATGAAAACTGTGCTTCTGGTAGTCCCTTCTAGGTTAAATTTCCAATCTAAAAATACGAACTTTTTGATATTTTTAGTTCATTGTCAAAGACAAAAGTGCATTGCAAGATTTTCATACTGCAGGTATTATAAAAAGATAAATTTTGTTCTCTGTTTTTGTTGCGGTGAAACTCAAATCTCTTCAGTTGTATAGTGTAGCTGTTGGTGGTTTTGTTTTTAGAGTCTCTGAATCCACGATGGGCTATTGTTTACTTCAACAGAGCAAATTTTTACTTCTCACACAAAATGTATGATATGGCTGAAGCAGATTTCACTACAGGTATTATCTTGTGTGCCTACGTCCATCCGCAGTTTTTGTAAACACAAAATAAATAACTTCTTATGCATCACCAGAAAACATCAACATTAGGTTTTTGCACTGTGCCAAAAAAGACTCGCGAGACTTTGATTGAAATATTATTAGATAGAATCGAAATAGAATCGACAGTTTCATGCCTTGTAACCGCCAAAATGACGTCAGAAGGCGCTATGTTGAGATGAGTTGTCAACGAGTTTTCCAATAATTTGTTTATTTTTGTGAATTGTCTTGTTTGTTGTTTTAGCACTACTGCTTGAACCTGATCAAAGATTACTTTATAAGAGAAGAGCTGACGTTAGAGGAAAGTTAGGGAAGAAAGACCAGGCATTAGAAGATTATCGCCACTCCCTATGCAGGTAGCTCGATAGATGATAAGAAAAGAAAAAGAAAAGTAAAAGAAAACTTCGGAAAATAACTGAATATTTACAAGCGACATTTTGTTTCATCCACTAATGGTGTTAGTGCTTATGGCTTGGTGATGAAAGCCCTTTTCTCCTTACCTAAAAGAATACAGACAATTAATAACGTGCGTTTAGATGAAATGACGTTTAATTAAGTTCAGAGTGTTCAAATATACGAATTTCTCTTTTTGTCAATGAATCAGGATTGTTTCGATTGTAACTATTCTACCAAGAAATACATCAGAATAGTTTTGTCATACAGATCCCTGACTAGTCCTGATCATATTGTTTCACTCACATCATTCTTTTCGCGCTTTTCTTTTGAATGAGTCATAATTTCAAGTACACAAGAAGTGTATATATTCGTATCAAGGCTACCACCATAAATTATCTAAACCTATACATAAATAAATTGTAATTATTCCAAAGTTCCATTTATTCAAAAACGTCTGAATTGTTAAATGCAAATAGATTCGAATTTCCCAATCTCTTGAAGAATTCTGAAATGCAAGAACATCATGCTTCGTGGATTGCACGATCGGTAAAAGGTTTATTGTTCTTTATGTTCAGAAAGTTTTATTTTCCAGTGGTGTTACTGAGGTTTTATGCTTTTCTTTTTCCGAAATGATCGTCTAGTTCCCTTCATCGACTTCATTGGCATACATAAGAAACGGCGAAGTCCTTTCTTTTGCACTATCGGACTACCACATTCACTATCCGAACTCGTCTCGGACGTTTCTGATTCGATGTTTGGAATAATTTTTTCATGCTCAGGTATCACGAAATCAGATGTGTTGGTTGGAGCATAATCAATTACTCCGTCGACAGAATCTGTATCGGGAATAGTTTTGTCGTCGTCGTCGTCATTAAACACGACACCTTGATTCTCATAACCACATAACTCTTGATCGATGTCAATGTAATCGAGTAAGGATTTTTGGGTTGATTTCGAGCTTGAAAGTCGACGCATCATTTTTGTGTTCTAAAAGAAAGAAAATAAGATTCAAAATGACATGTAGTTCATCTTTGTTCACGAACATATGAATAATCGAAAATGTTGGTTTCTTTTCTTTTAATCACTTGAAAATAATGACGTCAGCTCATGAAAAACAAACTTTCCAGAAGAAAACATGTCAACAACAGCCGCTCCGCAAGTCCCATCATAATGTTATTCTTGAATGTGATATCGTGTATGGGCTCAACTCTATTTTCAAAGATGAACCTCAACATGGTTTCGTGTTGTTTTCTTCACATTGTAACACGAAATTATTTGTTTTTTCAAGAAACAGATAATAGAATCATTATGTGATTTTCGACACTGGAGCATCAGAATAAAAGTTTCTACTTTCGTCAGAGATGATGATGATCGTACAGATTGTCATCATGTAATATTTCACCAAAAAAAATATTTATAGCATTTCTAACAGTCATTTTACACGCTATCTGTTGACTAAAAGGTCTTGTGATATTGTGTACTAAGAAGAAGAAAAGCATGCTAGATATGTTGAAGAGTTGAACTTACTTTTAATTTATGCGATAATGCCAATAAACATCCAGTCAAGGAGTGGTCCACTAAAACCAAATTCAAAATTTGTTCAAACTGTTCGATTGTCAATGTTGAACAGGTTTCTGGATCTGATAACGTTTGAACAAGTTGTGAATAAATGCCACGCTTTTGTACTCGACCACCTGAACAAAATTTCGATATCAATGTTAGTCATAAGAAGAAAGCATCAATACTGATCCTTTAGAAAGATTTACTCCACCTTTCTCCAACCTTGATTTCGACACGTTCAAGTTTTAAAAGACCTACATGCATGGATACATCCTGTTTTCTCCAACAAAACCACATGAGTGAAATTCCAGAAATATTTTATACTTGATAACAATGAAGGATGTGAAAAGGTCGCGTGTAAAAATGGACTTTCGTATAAGAAATGGTGTCTGTTTACACGAAGATACTGTATTTCACTTTGTTACGAAATTTGTGGTATGTTTTCTCAATATCATGAATCATTGTAGGTGAAAGTTGAGAACCAAACACAACAAGGCTTTCATTGCAGAAGTTGTCATTGAGAACAAAGAGCAAAGATTTTCTTAATCCACACACTGTAATTTACAACTTATTGAAGAAGGGTGCTAAATAATGGAACTAGGGTGTTTGATTTGATGAAAATCAGTGGGCGTATATATTCGGGCGTACATATTCTTACCATCTTCAGGTATTTGTTCATCGTCCAGAAGTTCACTTGCGAGCTTAACCAATTCATCATCGATTGATTTTTTATGATTACTGATTTCGGTTCGTAGATAAGAGACTCTTTCCTCCACAGACAACAGAGAACAGATTGTAGATGGGCTCTGCAACCTCCCTAAAAGCTGTGCCTCGATTATCTCTTCCAATAAGCCTCCTGATTTGGGCGGATATGATTCTCGAAGCTTTTTTATCATTGTGGCTTCGTTGAAGGAATTATCAATGGGCGGTAATTTAAAATAATCTGGCGTTGCGTTTCTGGACACTTGAATTTCATGAAAATTTTCTTCGCTATGGGAACCTGTCTCGTAACCTGACGGACATACTGATAGAGCACTGTTATCATCGATGTGAAGATCTTTTTGGAGATCATGAGGGTCTTGATGGTTGTCTTCATCTTCTGCGCTTTCATAAAGCGTACAATCAAACATGCTATAGAGAAGCTGCAGCGACATGAGCTCCGCTAGAAGAACGTTGCGCATGCGCTGCAGTTCAATGTTTTTCAAGCAGTGTACGGGCGAGGTAGCTCGTGACGTAGCATTCCTGGGAGAAGTGTTAATACTTTTGTTCGAAAGAACCTTTTTGGATTTTTCGATACCTATGCTATCCATAGCGACAGAAAATAAGCATGGGATTGGTGATACTGCGACATGAGACCTTTTTGTTTGTTCAGTATTCGTTTCTGCGCAGATGCGATTAAGCTCTGCCAAGCTATCTGTTGATGTTGAAGTGTCACTGGTCAAAGATCTGCTTGTATTCGTAGAAGCGTTTCTCCTTTTACGTTCACTATCTTCCACTTCACGCTTCCGAGCAGTTTTCAACTGATCGAGTTCCTTTTGGACTTTCAACAGATTGTCATCCTTGTTTGTATATAATTTTTCTTGCCTCGTTTGTCTCATCTGCAGCAAATCAAGATCTTTTTCCAGTCTTCGCTTCTGTAAAATAAAAGAACAAAAACAGAATAATGATTAAATGATGTATAGCTTAGTAAAACCATTTGAATTTTAAAATGACATCACATTAAGGTGACTTCCACTTATAAAGGTCATGAACGCAAAAGAACTAATACTGAAATCTGATTGGTTTATTTTCTTTTCCTTCATTTCTTTTCGAAACAAACAGAAAAAGTTTCATTTCAATTGTTTTCATCGTTTTGCAGATAGGAACGGGAGTGGACAAAAGCGAAAGAACCAATCACATTCTTTCTCTGGCGTTTCTATGTTCCGTTTCTGTCCGCATAAATGTTTCAGAAGTGGAAAGTCGCCCATATGTTTTAATGAAAATTCCTTTCGATGAGAAATTTGATAATTTATTGCATGTGTAGATGATATTTTAATTTTATTTTAACTTTTTTATAAAAATATGTAAAGAAAAACTGTCGCACATTGGTTCCAGATATTTAGTTTTTTATATTAATTTTTTTTTTTGGAAAATAAGTTCCTTACCTCTTCAGTAACAGCCTTTAGTTCTTTTTCAAAACTTGCTGATTCTGCTTTTATTTTATCCCTTTCTTTTTCCAAGTTAATTCTTGTCTGTTCTGCAGAATTTAATTGTGTTTCCATAGTTGCAAGTGAGTTCTTGTGCGTCTCTTCTGAAATAGATAAAATGATCAATTGATGAATCAGACAGCCATGATAAATTATCATATTTATTTTTACCAAAATCTTGCTATGTTCGTGTTAACAAACGATGCTACTTGCACACTGTCTTACCTGCTACTTTCAACTTGGCTTGTAATTCTTCAGACAGTCTTTTATAATCAACCTTCACAAAAATGTCGAAGAAATATGAAAACAAAAATTACATTCAATCTTATTCTACGACGCAATAAAGGTTATTACTACTGTCAGTCGAGAATATTCAGGATATATGATAACAATAGAATGGAATATATACAGTGTGTTTCCTAATGTTGGAAATGGAACTTTTGAAGTTGTTTTTTTAAATGAATATACCGAATTTCAAAATAATTTTTACATCAATGGAAAGCCATTTTCAAGCTCTTTCGGCTAGTATATTTTTGTGAAAAATGAAAAAGTGGGTTTTGAAAAAATGAGGAAAATGTCTTGGAAGAATGTAATTAAATTTTTAATGGTCGATTAAGATGTGAATGAAAAGAAAAGATTTTTTGAAACAATGACAGCAATTTGGAAAACAATAAACAAATTTAAGCTGTGTGTTCACGAAATACGTTTAACTTTTATGTTTTAAAATATCAATTTGGGAATCTCAGCGCAAAGATAAAGTTAAAAAAGCTTTGTATGGATTTAGCGCTTTGAAACAATAAGCACAATATGATTAAACTACGTGTTAATCGGCCATTAAAAATTTAATTACATTTTTCCAAGATATTTTCCTTTTTTTTTCAAAAAACACTTTTTCATTTTTCACAAAAATATACTATCCGAAAGAGCTTGAAAATGGCTTTCCATCGATGTAAAAATCATTTTGAAATTAGTATATTCATTTAAAAAAACAGCTTTAAAATTTCCGTTTCCAACATTAAGAAACACACTATATATGCACAGCAATGCATTCCATCTTAGGGTCCTGCTACATGTAATCGCAAAAAAGATGTCCAAATACCTCGATATTGATTTTTGGTTGCGTCATAACCTTTTGAAGCCGTTGTCCAAACTCAAGTGTGCATTTAGTCTCGTGTAGATCACCTAGCATGGTGGACGTACACAGCTAAAACGAAAGAGCACGAAAAGGTTATATACTGACCGCTGCTAATCACTCCATAATCCTCAGCTGATGTGATATCTGCAGTTGACGTGTATATCAGTTTATGAATGGTAAACTAGCTTCGTACTATGAAACTCGTTTTGCAGTTTCCACCTATGCTATCTTGTAACAAGCGCGTCAACACGGAGTTTCTGTATGGAATGTGCGTTCTATTACCATCGACCAAAGCAGAAACTACATTTCTATAAGAAAAGATAAGGTTGTTCAAAGTTGAGGCCCGGAGAAGTCTAATAATATAAGGGAGAGGAAACAGAGATTCTGTGTTGGCAGTTTTCAGTGCAATCTCGACAACTTTGGTTGCATTGGCTATTTTACAGACCAAAACATAAAAAAGTAACTCTGATCTGTAAATTGTACAAAAATGACATCATCGAATCGAATTTGCTACCAATACATACCTTTTAAGGTGTGGTGAAAATTTTGAGTGAAACAAATGTTTTGGGACAGATTTGGGCCAAAATAACTGATTTATGGCATCATTTTAATCTTAAATTTAACAATTTGGCTTGAAAATAACGTTAACATATTGAAAAGAGTGTGTAATTGTCCATAGATTTCAAAAATGTATAGCAATTGCTGCTAGCCAAAAATTCGAGCGGATTTACATTTGAGTTCATCCTAAAACACTCAACAACTTAACCACTCCAACAATACTGATGGGTCCTTGGGAGACACCTAAATCACAAAAATATTTACCCAAGCTCATGAAGTGAAAGGTTGATGTGCTGTGCTTCGTTCAAGCGCTCTCCGCTAGCCTGTGATTTCTTTACTCTTTCACTTCCAGCTAAATCGATACTAAGTATAAAAATGGAAAATTACATTTGACACAACTTTTCTTTGATATCCGAAATAAATTTATTTATTTATTTAAATAATGTTTAGCCAGGATAGCCACTTCAACAAAATAAAATTGCTGCTATCACATCAAAAAAGATTGCGAGCAAATTTCGTTGTACGAAAGAAACGCAGATGGGAGAATATTTAGTTTTTCTTTTCTGTTAGTTTTTAATTATTTATAAAGTTATTAACGTGAGGTTACAAATTCCATTTCTAGATGTTTTTTTTTTTTTGCTAGTTCAAGAAACCTTCAGATAACATTCTTTAACGCACATGCTTAGCTTGCTTCGCAATAAAAAACCTCCACTCTCTTGACTGATGACGTCATTCTCCGTTGATTGATCGAGATCTATTTCATCCATTGTTTCATCATGCGTGGAAGATGCTTCACCAAAAGCCTACGTCATAAACAAAAGAAATGAAGGGACCTATCCCAAAAGTCTATTCAAACACAATAAAGGTATGTTATTAGTAAAACAGAAATATATAGAAACGCGGCGAAACTTGATAGCAAGGCATTAACTGGGTGTTAAACAGACTTTTGGGAAAGGTATAATTTTACTATAATGTTTAACTACCGATTTCAACCAGGTGAGTTCGTCCGTGGTGTAAACCTACTCACCTCCATAATGTCAGTAGGAATAAGGTACAACCTATGGTTGGTTCGTTCAAAGGAGTTTTAGAGGTTTTATGCAAAGAAATTTAGTAGGTTATATGACCAGATATGCTATTCTTCCTCACCTTTGATATGTCTCCTGTGCTCTCCTCCATTTGCCAGTTCATGTCATCAATCACACTATCTGTGCTCACACTCAACTCATTTGATAGCATTGATGTGTTCGACTGCATGAAACTTTCTAGTCTCGATAAGTCAGGTGTTTCTGGTCTTGATGATCGACGAATAGTTAATCGATTGGCACCCTCTTCTAAATTCACACTGATCCTTTTCAAACTTCGAAAGCTGCTTCCTGTCACTGACCTGTTTAGCCTCGGTTCTGGCGTGTGTGATCGTGGAGACTGGTCTGGACTGCGAGCTCTGTCTATGTTGACTGAATAGCGCTTTTTTATATTAGCTGCCGCACTTGGTTTTAAGGAAGAGTTATTTCTGCTTGGAGTGTTAATTCGGTTTTTGTACAAGTTGCTCGATAAGTTCATGGAGTTTCTGTTCGACGGTTTGGATACTGCAATACTATGGCGTTTTTTTAGACTGCTTTGACGATATGGTATAGTCTGGAAATCCAACTCTGGAACTTCGACAGCTGTTTTGTTGTGCTTGGGAGAGCTAACTTCAATTGGTAACTGCTCATCGGCTGGAAAAGTTTGAAATCGAATCTTTTTATCTTAATCTTAACCAGTCTTGAGTTCAACCCAATAAAATACAACCTACTTACCAGACTTCTTTTTCTTTTCAATCACTAACTGACAAACTGCGTGCGATCTTTAAGAAAATATAGTTTAACGTATTATAACATCATTGTCGGTAAGTAATGAATTAAGCAAATGTCGTATTGATGACAATCCATTCGGACGTAATGAGGATTTTACATACCTACTCGATTGTCGATTCATTCGGGTTTCTCCGAAAACGAGTCTTTTCCGACCGATATTCAATAACGAGTAGACATCGGTAGGGCTATGACACACGAAGCTTGATATGTTTTCAACAAACGAACCTACAATATATATGTATGTGGATGTACAAACGTTTTCCTTACACTAAAACCATGGTCACACGTTGAGATTTGCACGCATCAAAACAATTCCTGATGTGTCCATGTAATATAAGTTCAGCTTTCTTACCAAGATGCGGGTCCTCTCGAACGTTGAAATCTAACTTCGGGTTTGAGTTTAGTAAATCGTAAATCCGTTCTTGATAGATTTGGAGGTAGGAACACGTGACCTGCAACCAATGAAAGTTGGACAACTGGTAATGGACGTCTGCATTATTTACTTTATCCTGTAATGGTTGCACATACCTTATATTCATGTTGAGGATCATTCCAGATTTTGCTGAACAAGTGGCTGACCATGTGTGCGGACATTCCATCTTTCGACATCAGTGTATGAGTTTTACCTATTATGAAAAAAAAAGATCAAATGGGAAACTTATGGAGAGATAAAACAATGACCAGTTTGCCATTTGTGGACATGAATCTAGGATACTAAGAAAGACTTTACCGCTTCCTGTTTGGCCATAAGCAAATAAGGCGGCATTGAAACCGCCCACCACACCCTCAACTAGTGAATGACCGACTTTTTTGTACACCTGCAAGAAATTCAAACCAAGCCTTACAATGATGAATTGTTAAGACACATTGATTTTGACAGGGAAAGATGAATATGCTATAGCAATTATTTACATAGCTCATAATGATGATATCACTGTGATCATGGTTCATACAACATAATGATAGTTAGTACCTCTTTGTTAGAGCTGCTTGTGGAATAGATTCGATCAAACTTATACCATTTGTCGTGGTCAACTCTTCCTTGTGGATCTTGTATATGAAGCTAAGAAACCGAATAACAAAATTTTGTTTTGAAAAATATGTTTTTAAGTTCAACTTGAGGCTCCCTAAAAACCCTATCGGTCAGAAATGAGAATTTTCCAAATACCTGATTTCCGTCAGCCGTAATGTTAGACGTGATCCGCTCTTCGTCGAAGCATGGCTTCATACGAATAAATACTTTGACTCGCCCCGCATTATCTGAAATAGTGACATACATCAAGAGAAATATGACGGCGACGAAGACGAAATGTTAATATACAGCACAACAACAAAATTTAATTTCTTTGGTTTATTGTATATTGTTTGATGAACTAAAAGACTTGTATGAGAGACAAGGGCAATGAACACAAAGCAACTACTGCTATTCTAACGACGTCTCACGTTTTCAGTAAGGCTTCAAAACACTACGTGCAAATCTGATAATGACATTAGGTAAGTTAAATTTCTTAATACTCCTATCCCTAAATTCATAACATTCGAAACAAGCGACGGTGCTATTCTAAATTTAAACTATATGAAGTAAAAAGAATCGTTTGTTTTACTCACGTCGTCCACGTTGCTGTTTCGTAAGGTCTCTACTATTCGTTGGAGAAACAATAGTTCCTGTTAAGTCTAAAAAACGTTTCAATTTATAAGAAGACTACCATGATTATTACTTAAAATATCGAAATAAGTCGATCAGTCAAAGAAACTTCCGCTAGTAGAGACCAAATATCAGTATTGTGTAAAGTAACAGTCATTTTTGAGCGTTATAAATTCTATATAATTTCACACTGTGCTCCTGTGTGTTGTTTCTGTCTACACATACACAATAAAAAACCGGCTGTCATTTTCTTTTATGTTAAGAGGTAACAAAACACTCACCACTCTTTCGTCCATCTTCGACAGAGATTTCTCTTTTCATCGTTAGATTGTTTAGTTCTTAACTAAAGATTTCGATACAAGTAAACTTATTATCAGCACGAACGATACGTAGGTAGTATTTCTTTCTCTTGCATTCTTGTTAGTTTTTTTCAAAACATGAATCTTCTAATGAATAAGTAAATATTTGAAAAAAATGATCATATTTTCTCAAATGAAACATTCAAAGATTCTTTCTCAATTCCTGATACATTATTAATAAAACTTTCTCGTGTGCTAAAAATAATAAAACACGTATACCGGCTTAGTTTTATCAATTCTTTTCTTAATTGTTCGTATAAGCAACATAAACGGAAGGAAAAGATTTGAAAAGGTTCCGGTCACAATGTAGTCTGATGGATTCACAAAGTTGCTTTACCATTGATAGAAAAAAAAATTTCCTTTAAACACTTCTTCGTAACATGATCAAAATTTACAACAGCAATTCTCTTACACTTAATTCATAAACAAACTAGCAACACGAGACGTTTTTAAGCGATCAAAATCAATTGTTGTTAATTTACAAGAACTTGTAAATTCAGTAGTTTCGTTCGCATGTGCATTGACGATATCTTTAAAGTAACAACATACAAGATCACAGATACGAACTTTTAAAAAATTTTTCAAAACCGAAAACTCACAGTTTTTTCATCAGATGCTGTCTTGAAATCCAAGATGAGTGCCTTATTATGCCAGACAAAATGAATGATAAAATTTGTTGCGATCATTAACGACTTTCCTCTCCTCACAAGTGTTCTTAAGAGAAATGTCTTTCAAGAATTTCCGATCTCTTATTGGGAAACCTAGTTTCTAGACCCTCTTACAATAAATATGACGTTGACATCGGTCATTGTTTTCTACAAAGAGGAGTAGACTTGTGTCAACATGAAACTGTAAACCTTGCGCCTATTCTATAAGCAAGTCCACCTCCTCCGATATACGAAAATATTAACAATTCTGCTTGTGGTTTTCTGCGTTGAATGAACATTCATGAAAGACACGCCGCTTATTTTTCACTGACAAGATCACATTGCACTCATTTTTCGATAGGGTATCATAATGTTGGTCTGATTACTAATCTTAACTGCTGGTAATCGAACTGTTTATGACGAAAAATCTCATTAAATTGTTTAATTCGATTTGTGAATAAACTCCATCATTACTTCAAACACTTCAATTTTCCTTTAAATTAAAAACATGAAGATAAAACTTGAAAAACATCATTAACCATTTTAACATCTTGCACTGCCATAACATTTTTCTTTATCCCATTTGAACGTTTTCTTTTAAAGCATTATTAATCTAGTTTTTTCACACTTCATACTCAGAGTTGATAAAAATCTTAATAAAAGAACTTTTCTTGCAATGTCTTCAAGATAGAGACGTTTTTTGTTTTTTGTTTTTGACGAATTAGTCACGTGTTAATGAAGAAACGGAAAACACCGAATAATAGGCGCAAATTATTGACTTTGCCTTTTTCAATACCAAACACACAGTCTGAACAACAACAACGCCGTACGATTTCAGTTTCGACAATAGTTGACTATGACTGACGGTATCAAAGGCTTTACTCAAGTCAATGAAACAAGCACCAACAAGATTTCCATGATCGTCCTCCCTTCTGATATCATCAACTAATAGCGTGGAGGCATGTTTTGTAGAACGATTACTTCTGTAGCCGAACTGCTTATCCGTTATAAGACTGTTCTCCTCTAGAAACTCCACCAATTGTGAATGCACGCCCTTCTCGAGAATTTTCGAAAACACTGGTGGTATCGGTTTGGGACGATAATTGGACGGCTCATATGCATCGCCAGATGCAATGGTTTTATTCTTGTTTTTTTTCCAAACGCTAGGTACTTTACCAGTTTTGATCGATAAGTTCAAAATGTGACATAACGGTGAAGAAATGTGTTTACGGCAATCTTTTATTAAGTTAGATGGTAAATTGTCAATTCCGGTAGCTTTATTACGGGGAAGATTTTTCAACTGCTTCATAACAAACACATATGATATGAATTCAATACTGAATACCTTATGTGTTCTCATTTTGATAGGGGTTGGAAATTTCCACACAAAGTTTGTAAGCAAAATAGATTTTTCTTTAAGGTTTCGTATTGCACTGGTAAAGAAGGAACCGAATACACTGGCCGTGACCTTATCTTGGTCTAAAGATTTATTCAGTGATTTTGTTTTGTACGGAAATATGCTCTTGATGATATCCCAGAATTTCCTCGGATTATCAGCATTTTCTTTAACAAGCTTTTTATTATAGCTGCTTTTGGCGTAATTAATTTTTTTGGTACACTATTTGACTTTTTAGCTTTTTTATACAACCTATCACGGAGGTACATAGACTGTTTGATTTCTCTGTAATCCAGTCACTTCGTTTACCTCGATGTTCTTCTCGGTAATGGGTGCGTGTTTGTTAAAGATGGTTTCTAACACGTTATTAAAATAACTGATGTCAATGTCTGTTTCATTAAATACGCTTGTCCAGTCTACTGTTCTAAAATCATCGTTCATTTTTAAGGGATCAAAGTTTTTATAATCCCGTGTATTAGTGCGGAAATTGAATTTTTGATGGTTTTTCTTTCGAATACACAAAACCATATGATGATCACTAATGATTGGAACCAGAAAGATAATCTCATTTTTTGGCAAAGTTATTTTTCGAAATATAGCAAATATATGAGGAGAAAGCCCTCGAAAAAATCTTTCTTGCGCCGTATTTTTCTTTCATTAAATGGAAAGGGATAAAGAATAATCGAAGAAAGAAAATACGAAACCGATCGTTAAATTTTTAAAAGTCAATTAACCATGTAAATTAAACCAATTAAATATGTTTGAAAAATGTACCTTTCCTGGAAACTAAAGTTTTATTCATTGTGTTTTCAAGGAAAAACAAACGTGGAGATATCCATTTTTCCCGTTTTATATGAATGCTTATACTTCTTTAGCTCGCATGCATTTATTGAATGAAAATATCCGCTTATTCTTAGTTTTCTCTGGTGAAAGGTTCAGCCACAGGCAATCACGATTCTTCGGATACTGGTTTTGTCGGTAGTTCGTTAGCAGCATTAATTGAGTATTATAAGATACTGTGCAGTCATCAGTCAATGACTTGGTGTGACTGAAGTGTAATGCATCAGGAGTCGCACACTTCTCCCTTTTAGGTTACTTCTAAACGAACTACTTTCTTTCATTGAGCTGATTTTTTTGTCGCAGATTTAGCGACTGTGGTCGTTCTTGCTAAGTTTTACAATACAACGAATTGTTAAATGAGTCGTGTAACCTTGTTAAATTATGTAGCCGTGGCTACACTTACTTGGAATATGCACACCAAATAGATCTACTCACGCAGTTGAAAATCTTCATTAAACTTTAAAAAACCGTTACTTTTTGCTATTTCTTAAGCTTAAGTCACACTAATGCTAATATACCTTTTAAAAAGTGTAAATAAAGCTACTTTATTAGAGGTTTTGGACTAAATTATTTAAAACTCAGGTTTTTCAAATCCTTGAATAAAATCCTAGCGAATGGTGTAAAAATCGCTAAAACCTGATGTATTTATAAAAAGTTATAGCTTGTTAAAATCTCAGACCGAAATTATCTGGGACACACTGTAGAGCGAATACCACGATAAAATATCAATTTTTTTTATATTTTGTCATCGCAATCCTCAGGCGTTAACGACAATTACAAAAGTGTTCACATTAGATGATTACGATGATTAGACTGAATTTTAATGGCGGTAATCGCCAGGTCTGAACCAGGCTTTATAGAATTGACACTTTCATGAAATAAATCTACAGGATACAGGATATTTCTTCTTAGGGGTGTTTATATGGGAAATATCAGCCCGGTTTCAGTTTCAGCCTCGGTTTACTAAGATCTCGGCTGTCTCGTGACTTTCACTTAGAAATAAAAGTGCGTTTATATGAGAAAAAATCAACCCGGCAAACCGAGATATCGGCTCATCACAGCCGAGATCTCGATTTACCGGGCTGAGATTTCCCATGTAAACACATCTTATCACTCAGCCCGGCAGTAGTAGGCGGGAGGCATTATACCCACACCCTCGATGTTCATAATTTTATCGAGGAATTTACTATATTTTTAACGGTATGAAAATAAGGGGGGATTTCCCCATGACATTATTAACGTGAAACGCGTTAATAAGTGTTATCGTGAATGAAATTTCAATTAGTATAGAGGTTTGGTGTGTATCCCATCATCAGCTACGATTCTTTTGTCATAATAAGCGCTGAGCACACACAAGCACATCCTAAAGTCTGTGTAAAAATAGTGTGCACACTTTTAAGATTTGCTTGCCATTTGCTCAATACTGAATCAATTTTAACAAATTTGGTATCGTTGGATAGATATTAAAAAGCACAATATTCTACAAAAATAAAAAAACCCAAAAAAGAAAAAGAAAATGAAGAAAACAGAAGATGAAAAAAACAAACTTTTTATACAAAAGTCATATATATTTGATTTTTATATCATTGGAAACCTTATTCTTTTGCGATTTCAAAAATATATATGTTTAATGGAAAATTTTCATTAGTTTTTGTTTATTATGATACATTTGAGGGTATATTGAAATTTTGGCAGTTTTGTTGATTTTTGAAAGACGGGGGAAATATCTGAAAACACAGTAATTGTACTTGTACTTAAGCAAGAACATTAACACATTTTTTATGGTGTGAAAGTAATAAACAAATCACATCAATCAAATCAAAGTCTAGATTACACTATAAAAAAATCAAAAGACAATGTAAATTTACAACAAGAATAAATTGTTTCAATCATCAATAATTTCTTCTTCACTTTCACTGAAATCACTATCATCCGAATTATCAGAATCATCACATAAGTCTATAATGACTTTTTCCACACCGGCTCTTCAATATCACCAAAATCAACTTTTCTAAATGCATCCTCTATTTTTTCGGTATGTTTTATTGCTTTTTCCCAATGTTTTGCAGACACATTTTCCAAGGCATTTTCAACTAGACATTTCACATCACTAATCTTAAAGGAATTGTTTTTCTTTGCAACTTCGGTTTTGACTTGGGCCCAGATTAACTCAATTGCATTAAGCTCAGAGTGTCCAACTGGCAAGCGAAGTATGCTGACATCTTTATTTGATTTGGAGCAATACGTTCTTGTGATTTCTTCAAGTTTATATTTTTTGAGGATAACTATCTGTTTTGACTTTTGAAGTAGAATTGGTTTCGTATCCTTCGGCAAATATGGAATATTTTTCTTTTCTAACCATTCTTGGATTTGGGCTTTTCTCCATGCTGTTGTTGGAGCTTTACTGTCTTCAGTTATACGAGAATGGTATTTGGCATTGTCAAGTAATATGACTGACTTGTCTGGCAGTGCTGGTAATACTTTTTCTTTCCACCAATTCTCAAAATGATCACTGTTCATTTCATTATGATAATCATTTGAATTTTTTTTCCCTACAAAGCATTCGCCACAATTTTTCAAAAAACCATCTTTCGATCCTATGTGGTTAACAATAAGTCTTTGACCACTGCCCGATGGAACTTTCAATCCACCCCTCCACTTAGTGTTTTCCAATATATCATCCTTCTCACCTTCCAATTGCCAAATATATTCCTGGGTGTGGTTGGGATTACACCAAGTTTCATCTTGATAGTAAATATTATAATTATTCTTCCTCAAATCGGTCAACCTTCGAAGGACCTTGTGTCTTTCGGCAACAATATCGCATCTCTGGTATATTTGCATCTTTTTATTTCTTTTTCTATATACAAAACCAAGTTGTTTTATCATTTTACTTATTGTTGACCTACTTGTTTCAGGAAAACCTGGAATTTTTTGTGCTTCACAATGTATCATATCAAGGGTAGGTACTTCTGGATTGTCCTTTCTGTAAAAACCTAAGATAAATCTGGACAATGCTCTTTTGTTGAACTCGTCAAGTTTTATGCATTTCCTTCCCATCTGATTCTTATTGTTTTCACTGGCTTGATTTTTTCGTATATTAAATATAGTACGAGTCGATACTCCGCAAATGCTTCCAACAACTTCTGCACGATTTTTTGATATAAATACTTTTTCATTGACTTTCTCTCTGTTAATCGCCTCTCCGATCCACTCATCAAGTTTTCGAATCAACTCAATTTCAGCATTCGATAAATTTTTTATGTCTCTTCTAGAATTTAGAACTTTCAATCGTTTTGCTTTTGGTTTTACCTTGCAATGTTTTGTTGATGTATTTGTTTTTCTTTTCTGAGAATCCATAAAATATGTTTCTACTAACAGGTTTTATGATAATGTAACTATGCTTTAAACTTCTACAACGTTTTAAGCGTTATAATTTCATGCCTGAAAACACTATTTGAGCGGTTTTTTGTCTATTCCATTTTATCAAATCACACTTCTTTTAAATTATCATAGGTTGTTACCCAGAGTAAATAGACTTACATAAAACTGCCTCTAAGGATTATTTTATTCCATCTTTGTATTATTAAATATGTAATTGTTTTGAATAATGTATAACTAAATGCACTATAAAATTATTTATAAAGTAACCCCCGGTTTTTTAAAAATTCCAAATGGTTGAAAAGTCTAAAATGTTCTAAGTAATAGCATCGTTGCTGCAATATTCCAACAACTAATGAAAATTTTCCATTAAACATATATATTTTTGAAATCGCAAAAGAATAAGGTTTCCAATGATATAAAAATCAAATATATATGACTTTTGTATAAAAAGTTTGTTTTTTTCATCTTCTGTTTTCTTCATTTTCTTTTTCTTTTTTTGGGTTTTTTATTTTTGTAGAATATTATGCTTTTTAATGTCTATCCAGCGATACCAAATTTGTTAAAATTGGTTCAGTATTGAGCAAATGGCAAGCAAATCTTCAAAGTGTGCACACTATTTTTACACAGACTTTAGTAAGAATTTTCGGTTATTGACTTTTTCAAGTTTTGGAGTTCTATCATCAAACTTTTTTGAAATTGATTTTGGGTTTCAGTCTTCATCTTTCTATCTGTAGAACTGAGTCCTTCTAAAGCTTTGTAATATGTTCCCTGCAAAACCTGGAATTCTTTGTAATTGATCCTCCCATCGGTCAGCGCCTGACTTATGTTAGTTTCGAACACAGCGATTGAGGATGTAACAATATCATATAATTTTATCACTTTTTCTACTTTCTTTTGATATCTTTTGATGACAGCTGTGGTAAGTCCGGTACAGATAGAGCCGGCTAAGGCTATACCACCTAATCCTGCAGAAATAGGTATTCCGATAATAGTAGCCCCTGTTGCAATTGAACCGATGCCAGAGCCGATGGTTATAGCGCTTGAGCTAGCATTTAGTAGCATCGATCGTTCTATCGCCTTGTTGTATCTCTTGAGCTTGATGCTAAACTTGTTCTTAAGTTTTATCAACTCTTCAAATTCTGAATTTATTACGCTTGCGTTAAACTTTTCCTGCTCATTCAAATCCTCAGGAGCAGTGGGTAGTTTTGGATAAATTTTAACATTCATATTTAGAGGTTTGTTATAACATAATTAATAATAAATTATCCTCTAAATAAATAAAATGGCAGACATTGATATTGACCCCTTTGGAGAACATGGGATGACGACAGATGAAACAACCGATGAGACGTTTCCTCTCATACCAACTTCGGGTGGTGAACAAATAGATACACGCGGAGCGGCGGGTGAAACCTCATTTGGTGGTGGAGATCAGAAAATTGAACTTTTGAAAAATTTTGTTGGTGATATATACAAAAGATTATCTGAAAGGCTCCAGCAATACCCTAAGGTGTTATATACCGATCAGTTTGAAATTAGAGATGGTGAATTATACTACAAAGACAATACCAAACCATTGACGAGCGAAAAAATACTAAAGGCTACCGGAGAGATAGCTCGAATATTGGGTAAGAAGGGGTTACGTAGTTTAGGGTTTGATATACCTAAGGGTAAAATAACAGCACGACAAGCAGTTGCACTTAACAAAATACAAGAAGAGCTTCCCTCGACATCTAAAATCACAAAATCGAGTGATGTAGAGCTTGAAGAAATTACGGGGAACATTGCAAACAGTACGGAAGATTTAATTTCAACGCTTAGACAACAATCTATCGATCATGAAATGACTCAGACCGGCGATCTATTTGAATATCCTGTACGTGAGTTGTTAGGATTGGATAAAGCGCTGAGAAACATACGAGGAGGTCTTCAGGAAGAGGTTGCGAAAAAGGTTCGAATAGAACAGCATATCGATCGAGAGAAAAACAAGTTGGAGGAGATGGAAAATGATGCAACATACACGGACGAACAACGAAAAGAGGTTGAAGAGAGAATGGATGGATTACGTGAAGAGTTGAAAGCTAGGAAAGAGAACATTGATATTCTCAAAGGTAAATTAAACAGTCAAGTTACGAGCATCAAAGAAACCATTGCTAAAGTCCTCGACAAAGATACCTCATTAGGTGAAAGGATACGAACACTATTCCGCGAACAAGGTATAACAATCGTTAGCATTCTGACAGCGTTTGGTATGGCTATCGGTGTCCTTGTGGAAGCTTTGTTACCATCAGCAACTGGAAACTCTTCGCAAAATCCTGACAAAGGTGGTGATAAAAAGGACGATGCAAAGGAATGGATAAAAAATAAACTCAAAGCGTTAGCATCACTTCTAGGTAGATTAGCATCTAAAGCGGCAGAGGCTTTACCAGGAATAATTGGGTCTATCGTATCATGGATATTGAACAGAGCTAAGGAAGTTGTAGGTTGGTTAAGTCAAAATTTATGGGCTCTGATTGTAGGGGTTGGATGGATGATCTATACATACCTTGTCACTAGACGATAACCATCTGAAAGTGTATATGTTACATGTATCGTGTAACATAATTTTTGTTGATGGTCTTCATCTTTCAAAATACCACACAATTCCACCAATTCCAAGCATACTCAGAGCTATAAAAGCCAATTCTCTTTCATGTTGATCATGACTCGGTGTATAAAAGTCGCTCAATACAGGCTCCCGTGGTAGCGGTTCAAGATGATTACTAAATACTCTATTGTACTCTCTCATTGCATCATTTAGCTCTACGAATTTTGAATCAGCCTTCTTTTCGAGCATGAGCTGCTTATTGATGAAATCGATCCTTTCCTGTCGTTTTTGCTGCCATTCAATCTGTGCTTTTTGTAATTTTTCTATGGCCAAATCATGACGTTTTCTTTCCTTATCGATTCTGTCTTTGGATAAACTTGAAAACAGATAGCTTGATCCTGTGAAAGCCAAAGCGTTAGCCAAAGCTCCACCCAACATCATTGCGATAGAAGCCATATTTAGATATTGATATTGATATTTTCAGGTAAAATCTTTTGTTTGATTAAGTAGTCCTTTGTCACTTCACTAGCGGCGATAAGGGCAACTAGTTTTCCCGTATCTTCCAAGTCGAACTTTTGAATAGAGGGAGGTGTCATTTTTAATACCTTTTTTCCTAGCATAGAGTAGCCGATAGCGAAAACGCAGACGACTGATGCATGATATAAATCGTTGATGATACTTTTCTTGTCCATGTTATTATATACATTTTTTCTTTTTATTCCATTTCATGTTTATTGATTTTCACTGGTATTTTAGATTTTTGTGGAAGGGGGGTGGATGGTGACCCATGGGGTAATACTTGCTCTTTCTTTTTATACACAAAATAAGCAAATCCACCAACTAAACCGAGAGCTATTATTCCACCTACACCATAGGTGTAATTCATAGGTTGTTCATTTGGTTTGGTGAGAGAGTCATCGGGCTTCTTCATTTCTTTTTGAGGCGACACTTGTTTTAATTGTTCTCGTTTTTTACGGTTGTATTCCGCCAACTTCTTACCCGCTTCAACCTTTTTTGGGTTCTTCGTTGTCACTTGAATGGGAGTCTGTTCTTCTGACATTTTTATTATCTACTGTATTTATATTATCATCGGATTTATTTAAATATCTTTCATTGATAATAATGCTTCCCGGTAATAAGTCCAACACTGAGTGGTGCTAATAATGGACCGTATTTATAATATAAGCCACATGCAAATCTTTGAAGAGCAGAGTTTAAGGAGGGGTCAGCTTCCAAGTCATTGCCCAGCGCTTCTTGATTGTCTATTCCTAACATTGTACAAGCCCCCCTCGAATAAATGCGTATGAGTGATTTCCCCAAGGATTTCCCCCATTGACCTGATAGTTTAGCTTCATAGATACTAAAAAGTTCTTCTACCTTTTCATCTTTGAGTTTGTTAATCTGCTCTTCCGTGTACATTTTCCCTAAGTATAGCTTGCTATTACCGGTTAAGACACACTCGAGTAATTTTTGTCTTTTACCATCTGAAGGTGGAAATTCACCCGGAACATCATAACTCTGGTTGATTAAATTACCGATCGCTGTTTCCGCCATTTTTATTAGAGAGAGGTATTTTTTTAACACAAAATAAAAGTAAAATAGCAAGATCACCAATATACTTAATAACACGAAGTTGACATATTCTATCATTTTGTTGTGTTTGTTATAATTTTCTTATACTCTCTTATAATTTTGTTGAAATTTGCTGTATAAGAGTTTGCTATCCTCTTATAATTATGTTGAAATTTGCTGTATAAGAGTTTGCTATCCTCTTATAATTATGTTGAAATTTGCTGTATAAGAGTTTGCTATCCTCTTATAATTATTTTGTCTTAAATAATTATAAGAGGATGATGATGTTTAATAATATAAAGTTGATATATTCTAACATTGTTAAATAAATAAACATTGTTTACTTAAACAATTATGTTCGATGATGAATCCTCAGATGATGATATTATATTTTCCCATCAAGATACAAAAAGGGTTACTTTTAATGATAAAGTAATGGTCCATTATATCTCTGCTTGTGAATCTCGTAGAAGTAACTGGATAGAGGCTGCTGTTGACAGAGTACGCTTTGAATCGAGGATTAAACATATTGGTAAAATTCTAGATCCTGTATTGAGACGTAAATTATTCTCTTACAGTAGTCTTATAGGAGTCTTATAACAGTCTTATAGTTTTTGTTACAAGAGTCATGTAACAAATATGTCAACTTGTTTAACAAATCACGTGCGTTCTTGGGTGTTCCATTCTCATGACTAGGCATGTGTGTTTCCCTCCTTTCAGTTTTTCCTTGACATTTTTCAATTCTTCTCGCGAATCAATGACATAGTTCTCTTCATGAATGGCGGCTAGATCGTTTCTATCTTTTGGATACCACACATATAACATTTTAGCTTGCCGTCGTAAATTTTTAGGTATAGCCGTGTATGATTGTGTAAGTAACCATAGCGAATGATTTCGATGGCGACCACTAATTGCCAACTCGAGCAAAGGCTGTCTCTTTTTGTCCAATTTTTCATCAGCTATGATGTCGTCAATGAGGAATAAGGTTTTGTATCCGGCGCAAAAGAAGTCCATTTTCTTAATATATTCATACAAAGATCCTTCCGGCTCAATTAAAATCACATAGCTGTCATTCCAGAACCACTTCCGATCTCTGTAAGTCTGATTCCACCTTAAGGTGGGACATATAATCACGATGAAATCAAAGTGATCAAAGTATTGATTTTCTAATAATTTTACAACACGATCCGTTTTGCCGCACGATGTTGGTCCGACGAATAATGCTGTGTGAGGTTCTTTCATATAAAGTGTGTTCATTTTACTAATATAATGCAGACATAAATTGACCGTTTTGTATGTTTAGTTGAGCGTCCATTATTAGATATATATATGCGTTTAAGTTTCCTGCAGTTTCAGCGGTCTTTTCAATCTGTAAAGTGATGCCTTCACTCGCATTTTCAATCTTTCGACCAGTCCCATGCAAAGCATTCTCATCAATTGTTCTGAAATCTTACCATAGAGCATACTTGTTTGTCAAGTAATCAGAGACTTTTACATCATGTAATCCCAAGCGCTTTCGGTTTTCGCCGACGCTATTATCTTTTGGTTTTCCTTCAGCAAAATACTTGCAAATCTCATTGTATTGTTCAAACGGCTGCATCCCTTGAGCAAAAAGTTGGTTAGGCTTACCCTCAACGATGACTGATACCTTTTTGATCTTTGGATTGTAGAATTTACAGGTTTCTCGTTTGTAGGATTTTTCTTCTTCATATAGAACTTAAATACCCTTCAAAGATTTGGCAGGTGTGTTGAATGACCAATTCCACGTTGTGTCTGACTTGTTTACTCTAATTTGTCTGTGCCGCAAAATCCTATCATAGAGCAAAGCCATGTTTTGATATTCAGAAGCGATTTGTCTAGCCAACGTGGGTTGTGTCACAAGCTCATATTCAAGTGAGATGTTGGATATTTTGTATTTACCGTCTGGGGTTTTTCTTTGACCTGCGGCAGAAGTTGGAGGGTCAGAATAGATAACTCGGTTATAGTCGTTAAATGTGATCTCGTAGCAAAGTCTATTCCCTAAACCCGCTTGATAACATGGGATAGTACTATCTAGCATCTCAAAGTCCAGTGGAATGACAAACTTGTTTTTGTAGGTGTCAGCAATGGCTTTGTCTTCATCATCATTATCATCTTTATCAGAAGCGTTGATCCTCAATTTCATACAATTTTCTGTACACCCATCGTCGATGATGATACCCTGTCTTATCGCGTTTCTCTTTTCAAACTTGGTTAACCATAAATCTCTGTAACACCCAAAAAGATCAAAGTCATCGATGCTCAATATCTCGTTACCTTCGAACTTGACAGCCAACTTCTTAACGATAGCTCTTCCAATGTTACTGACCAATGTTCTTTTCGTGTCAGCTGTCGACTCGAGTTCAATATCAAAACTTAGATTCGTTGTTCCTGGGATAATGACATCATCACTTCCTAAATTTGGAAACCTAACCAATAATAGCTGATTTTGATCGATCTCACTCGGATTGTGTGTGACAATTACTTTTTGACGAGAACCTTTTACACCGCGGGCAGTTCTAAGTGAACGTTCTGGATTTAACCTTTTTCCATACTCCATTATTAATTAATTATGATATATAATTAATTATTACTTTTTATCTCGGTTTAGCGGATGTGCAAAACAACGGTTCTTCCTAGGTCTTCTTTTAGCATATTGCCATGCTGATCTGTGAGTTTCAACGTGAGAGACTGAAATACACCATTTTTTAATTTTTTGTATTGAGGGTTTTTAGGCTGAACATGTGTGAAGTCACTATATTCAACCATGTGATAGGTTAGTAAAATATCACTTAGCTTTCCATTCTCAAGATTTTGAGTGTTGTCAAGTTCAGAGAGATGCAAATTAATTTTGGTTACGTTAGCGAGCTTATTTGTTTTGATTATTTGAGGGTATTTGCCTAATGAGGTATGTTTTACATCACCCTTTAAAAAGGCACCTGCTAAAAAGGCATTCAATTCCCTGCTCGTGAATGTTCCTTGAGGTACCAACTTTTCAGCTTTCCCATCAGCAGACAGTTTCAGTGTTAGGTCTGTGGTTATTTCATACGTAACATTGTCTGCAAACATATCAACCAATGCAATCTCTTTTGAGCCATCCAAGTTTTGAATGGGGTAAGATAGATATATGGTCTTTTCTCCTTTTGCGACATTTACTGTGATATACATTTCTTGTATTAGAGAATAGAGGATTATATTTTTAAATAATAATAATAATGGAGAATATTTTTAAATATGTTCCCAATGCGCTTTATAAACCAAATGGAGGACAATACCTTCAGATATTGAATTCTAAAGATTTATACAAACAAACAATTATTGTCTCTGAGAACGGTTCTTTCCCCGCAACTTTTCCAAATATTTTTACTAATTACAAAATGGATGAAAATGATCAACGTATGAAAATTTGGCAGGAACAACCATTTAAATTATGGCAAACCCAACTCAATTTTGTCACTTGGTGTGCTTCAAGTGCTTGTGGGGTCAGTTCTGAACATCTGAAAGAAGGTCGCTCTACTCCTATGATTAGAGCAGTATATCGTTTTCACGTCTATTATCATATTAGACGAATCATTAAGCGTCTGCAGACACCTCTACCTTTTGAAGATAGTTTCAACCAATACGATAATCCTTATAACAAAGAAGAGTTTTTAAAAATCTGTAGTGAATATGGTGTCGATTCTGATCCTAAAAAATACAAAGGGCAATATTTTTACAGCTCGTATCAAAAAAGACGTAGAGACTATCCAACGCCAGGTCTGAGTTATTTCACAGACGACTCCATGACACGATGGATTATAGAGAAGTCTCAAGGTTTCACCAAGCCGGGTTTATTCATGATTTCAGAAAGTGTTAGAGCATATGCCTATCTTATTCTTAGTTCTCAAGCCTCTGCTCGTTCTTCTATACTGGGTAATAATTCGAGCGCTTTGACAGCTCAAAGAGTTTTTATGAACAACTTTGAAGACATTGTTAACCGCAGAGTCGATATTCAGGAAGATATTAAACGTTATCAGGATACTTTAAATTACGCTTCAAGTAAAGTTGATTATTCAGTTGGACAAGGTATTTACATGTTACCTAGTGACATGAATCTAAACATCAAGTCAGGGGTGTCTGGTTACAATAACAAAATTCTAATATCTAATGATAACCTAAGCCTTGGAAGAAATAAAATGATTAATGTTATACAAGAGCATCATATTTTAAACAAGGCGACTAGCTCTCCAACACAAACAAAAGAAGTTCACAAAAGAGTGAGTCAAATAGATTCACTCCCATCTCATGAAGACGAGAAAATTGCTTTAGTTTTAGCGATAACCACGATGTTTAGCATATGGTATGTATTTCGCTGATCAGCGCATGTAGTTTGCAATTATAGCCGGCATTGTGGATACATGCTGACACTTCTAAGCCCTGGCGTTTGTTGAATTTCGATCGAAATGACGGTAACCTGAATGTCTCTATGGACCAGAGAAACCTGACAGTGATAAATCACCCAGACGCAATGCTAACCATTCCGCGATATATTCAACACCACTGCGGGGAAGTGCGCACTCATGCAAGTTTTACAACCAGAACATGAGAGATCTACAACCGCCGAAGTATATATATATACTTCCTCTCAGACGAACTGCGTGGGGTTCGAACACACGACCTTTTTGTTACAAGTTAGCGTTCTTATCCACTAGACTACGCTGATCTGTATGTTATATGTATTGTTAGCTCATTTATGCTATAAAAATGAAAGTACTACAAACTGCTTTTTACTACATTTTTATGAGATATTTAATTGTTTACAATTATGAGTAATTTGTGGTTATAATAATAGAAACTGCTTATGTGTTGTTATTTGTTATGTAATAGAAACTTACCACGTACACACAAAAAACTGATATAAAAAGATATGAAACAAGTATATAGACAATGGAATTTCCAACAGTTGAAACATTTGAACAAATAATCGAACAATCTACATCGATCATAAAGTGGAGGGATCTACCTGAAAACGTGATTTATCATGTTAAATTTGTTTCTACAAAGGCTATGTATGCAGAAGTGCAAGACGGAACGGGAAATTTATATAAGGTGTGGTTGCCTGAAAGACTTTCCATTGAATTAAATGATTATGGTTGCATCTCTAGAGAGGCCTTTGTCAGACCGAAAGGTCTCAAACAATCTCAAAAGAATCTAGAAAGACAATTCTTTGATTATGACATTATGTGGCGCTAAACCTCGTCGCTAGACGACTCATCTTTACTTGTTTCTAGTAAAGATACTTTTGTACAATTCACCAACCTTGCACATAATCAGGAGGTAGCTCTGTATCTTCAGGTATCAACATCAACTCTTCTTTTACAAAAGCTCGTTCAGGTCCATCTTGAAGGTAATACATTACACGGTTACCTGGTTGATCTATCACCTCACTCAATCTATATGTCTTCTTTGACCATATCCTATCTGTTGCTCTTTTTCGATGGTCGTCGTGCTCTTCACCCGGTTGCAATAGATATCTATACAAACCATCTTGAGGTAATTTTTCTTCAGGTGGATAGCTCTCTCGTTTAGCGAGAAGTACCTCTTTCATTTTAATAGCATCTTTCGGTTTCATATCAATCATCCGAGTCTTTCGTATCGTTTAATCTATCCACAAGTTTATACAAATATTTGACCCACGTAGATGATACCTTTTCCGAATCGTTCAGTTCTTGAGCATCTTGTATTTTGAATAAATTTTCGGCAAGTATCTTGTTCAACGCCTCGACAAACGCTGTATGGGTATGCTTATATTTAGTAGTTCTCTTTTAATTTCGACGTTATTCTTCCCCAACAATTTTGTCACATCCGCTTTGAATTCTGAACCGTTATCACATTGAAATACTTTTGGATAGTTTAAGGGTCCAACTCTATAGATATCTCTTATCATATCGGCAACCTCTTTGGCTCTCTTAGTCTTCAAAGGTCGCGCCACCTTGTAACGTGAAGCAACATCGATACCGGATAAGATGTACTTGTATTTATTACCATACAGCATATCACTAGGCATGTACAATATATCAAATTGGTGAATCTCATTCGGTTTAGTCACTTCATAATGTGAACGTTCAACGTGTTTCGGTGCGGGTAAATGTACTTGCCACAAAGCTTGTTTTGATAGCCATTTCTTAATTACCTTCAGTTTGAAGCCGAATCCTCTTAGATTGCGAACAGCCTTTTGTCCTTTCCACAAGTTTTGAGGTTGATAATAAATCTCTTGAAGTTTAGTGTCTGACATTTTTATTTATAAACAACGTTTATTTAGCTCATTTTTTTTAACAAAAATGACACGAGAAAAGTGACTTAAACGTTGTTTATTATCTTTATATAAAGATAATAAACATGACCGACAAAACAGAATCAGATTACAAGTCAATGACTCGTGACGCTTTACGAAAATTATGTGCGTCACGAAAAATAAAATATGCTAACCTAACGAACGAAGCTAAATTACTCGAGGTGCTTGAGAAAAATGATGAGGATCCATCTTATATTCTCGATCCTGATACGAAACAAACGGTTAATAAATACTGTTTAAACTGGATAAAAAATAACAGAGAAAAATATCTCAGCTCTCAAAAACGTTAATAACGCTAAGAGAGAGAAGAGAGTTTACAAAAAATAAATAAATTGACCTCGCTTTTGTTACTTAATCAACGAGTAACAAAAATAGAACACAATGGTTACGAATCTTTTGGATGAAAAATTGGAAAATGATAATTGAAAATTTTAAAAAGTGATTTAAAAAGATATAATCGTGATATATATATATTACAACATGACTACTAGAAAAACTGTTGTTGAATTAAAAGCTCTCGCTAGAGAACGCGGTTTACATGGCTACTCAAAACTCAGAAAAGCTGAGTTGATCGAATTATTAGCAAACCCACCTATCCGACCTGTTCCACCACCAAGACCTACTAGGTTTAACCGACTTGTTCCACCACCAAGACCTGTTCCATTTATTCCTACCCAACAAGATATGGATATCTTTGAACAGCGAGAAATGTCGAAAAATAGACCTGTTGTGAAAAGTAAGTTGAATGAATGGAGAGATTGGTTGGTAAATCATGTACCTAAACCTATTAAGGAGAAAACTAGTAAAGCTTTCAAAACTTTGAAAGATAAGGTTCTCAATCTGTATAAAAAGGTTAGAAAAGAGAGAGATGAGGATGATGATGTTGTTCGAGAATTAGATCAACGACCACAAATCAACTTGATTGAAAGCCATCCAAGAATGAACAGGTATGAGGTTACCGGTATTTTGAATTCAGACCTATCAAATATGATTTTCAACCGAATCAGAGAAGATATCGAAATGCGTTCGAGGATTGTTTACAGTTTTACCGCTAAAATTTATCGGGGGAATGGGGAACTTGTAAAGTATGAAAAGACGCTTCCTGGAGAAGGTACTTATACAAGTTTATCCGCAATCGAGGAGTATATCAAACGATGTGAGAGTCGAAGGTTAGATTTGGACGATGATGGTGTTTGGTCTAAGGCGTATCTACCAGCGGCCGAGGTTTTCGATAGTCCGGGTGTCTATCAGGGACGTGTCGAATTTACTAGAATTATCATAAAAGTCATACACAGTAATGAACCGCTCATGGGTTGTGGTCCTCTCCCTGATTGGCTTCGTAAGAAGAAATGTATTCACGCTATTGATGATAAAAAGGACAATCTGTGTGTATGGAGATGTCTTGCTATCTACTTTGGATATTGTGATAATGTGGCAAGACCTGCTGAACGTACTACTACCAAAGCGTTACAACTAGCTCGAGATTTTTATGATGATCAGAACCTAGAAGTTGAGGATGTACGAGCTACAAAACTCGTTGATTTTGAAGGTATTGCCAAAAAGTTTAATGTCAATATCCGTCTATATGAATCGAAAAACCAACAGGTTTGGAAATTGGTGTTTGGTAAAAACCAGTTCAGAAAAAGTTTACCTTGTGTTGATATCGGTCTCTACGAGGGTCATTGCTTCTACATAAAAGATCTTGATGGTTTGACACAACACTGGGAATGTGTCGGTTGCGAACAGAGATTTAACAGACACGACAATTATAATAGACACGTAACAGAAAATCTTTGTTCGGGAGGGAAAACCAAGTTGATATGCAAAGGAGAAAAGTTTAAGCATATCATGAACAGTTCCGATAAGGTATTCTATGGAGGTAACACCCAGTTCAGTTATGCCGGTTGTCGATGGATTGAAAAACAATCTGAAATCACAGGCAAACATATTCATCACGCTCTTTGCGGTCATGGGGGTGAGAGATGTGTGAAGATTAATAATCGCGAGATTCTTGTGGATGGATATGAACCTGAAAGTAATACTGTCTATCAATATTATGGTTGTAAATGGCATGGATGTCCTTGTATAAATGGTGATCCGAAAAAATATCGAGCTACACTCGATATGGAGACAAAAATTAGGAGTCTTGGTTATGATGTTGTTTCAGTTTGGGGGTGTGAAAAACCGGAGTTGAGTACCGTTGAGCTTGAAAAGAAGTTTGTTCCATACCCATACTTTATCGTGTTTGATTTCGAAACGATACTCCATAAACTCGACCAACAAGTTACGAGTGATCTGACTTTTGACACTAAACATATTGCAGTCAGCGTTGCTATTACCGATAACTTTACAAATAAACCCACCTTTCTTGTAAATTCGGATCCGGAAAAGCTCATCAAAGACTTTATTTTAGATTTAGAAAAACGGTGGGAGGGCATCTCGAAATGTGTAAGTGAAAAATATTATTTGCCCGACAAAGATTCGCTTCCATCCTCCGTAGTTATGCGACACGAAGCTTGGTGTAATCAGGTTCCTGTGCTAGGTTTCAATAGCGGTAAATACGATCTCAATATGATCAAGAAGCACTTTGTTAATCATATGACAGAACAGGCCGGTTCAATCTCTTTGGCTAAGAAAGAAAACAGCTATATGTTTTTGACGACCGGTCAGTTCAAATTTTTAGATGTGAAATCTTATCTTGCACCGGGTCTTTCTTTTGATGGTTGGTGTAAAGCAAACAATTGTGAAGAACAAAAACTCGTCTTTCCTTATGAATGGTTGGATAGTTTTGAGAAACTTTCTCACATAGGCACTGTTAAATATGAAGATTTTTACTCGAGTCTCAAGAAAAAGATTTTAATCACTACTCAAGAATATGAAGATTTTAAGGTTGAATTTGAGAAACGTGGGTGTGTTACGATGTTGGATTGGTTAAAAGAATATAACTTGGCTGATGTTGTACCGTTTGTTGAAGCTTTGGAGAAGACGCGAGAATATTATTATGGAGACGATATCGATATGTTGAAGGATGCTGTATCTATTCCTGGAATTTCGATGACTTATGTTTTGAACAAAGCGTTGAAAATGAAAAAGAAAGGAGAGCCCGATTTGTATGCACCCGGACAACCTTGTACGTGTAAATGTTCGAAGGAATGTTATAAACAAGGTTGCAAAGACTGTTCAAAAATACGGAAAGATTGTGAGGCGTGTCCGAAAAACAAAGCTTACGAGTTGTTGAAAACCGGTATGGTTGGTGGTCCGAGTATTGTGTTTTCCAGATATGCCGAAAGAGGTGTGTCAAAGATACGACCTCATAAATATAAAGACGCTAGGGATTGTGAGTCTGTTGTTGGTTTTGATGCGAATAGTTTGTACTTGTTTTGTTCGGGACAGGAGATGCCCTGTGGAAAGGAGAGTTACATTGAGATCGAAAATCCTACAGATCCGGAGTTTTTGAAAGAGTTTTCCGAGGGTGTATGTGACGGTTCTATTTTTGGTTTTTGTCAGGTAGATATTCATGTTCCGGAAGAGTTAAAAGCTAAATTTGAAGAGTTTTCACCTCTGTTTGTTGTCGATAAAATTCCTGAGAGATTAGTACCTCAACATATGAAGGATTATCAAACAGCTACAAATAGGATGAATATCAAAGGAACTAAAAAGTTATTGGGGGTTTGTAAGGCGAAGAAGATTTTGTTATATACACCGTTGTTGAAGTGGTATATAGATCACGGTTTGAAGGTGACTGGCGTATATAAAATTCTGAAATATACAGCGAGCAGGCCTTTCAAATGGTTCCCTAAAGAAGTAACCGATGCGAGACGAGATGGCGATTCGAACCCTGCATTAAAACAACTCGGTGACACTCATAAACTGAAAGGTAATTCGTTCTACGGTAAAATGATTGAAGATCTCGAAAAACATACCAATAATACGTACACAAAATCAGAGGAAAATGTCGATAAGGCGTTCAGAAGCCCTTTCTTTGACGATCTTGAAGTCATTAATGAGACGTTTGAGATCAAAGAGAGAAAACGTCAAGTCAATATAAATCGACCTTATCAATGCGGTATCGCCGTGTACCAATTTGCTAAATTGAGGATGCTTGAGTTTTACTACGACTTTCTCGATAAATATATTGACAGGAGGGATTTTGAATTGATTCAAATGGATACGGATAGTATGTACATGGCTCTTTCGTCTAAGTCGTTGGATGATATCGTTAAACCCGAACTTAAGGATTATTATTTCAAGCAAGGTAAAGCAGAATTTTTGAGTACGAGTAAATACCACGATAGAACACCGGGTTTATTCAAGGCGGAGTTCAATGGTACTCGAATGATTGCGCTCACGAGTAAATGTTATTTTGCGGAAAATCAAGATCTGGGTAAATCAAAGTTTAGTTGTAAGGGAATTTCAAAAAGGCAAAATGAAATGAGTTGGCAGTGATACAAAGAAGCTTTGGATGGTAGTAAGGACATGGCACAAAATACAGGGTTTAGGGTAAGTAATCATAAGATCGTCACGTACACACAAAAGAAACTAGGTCTAAGCGCTTATTATGACAAAAGAATCGTAGCCGATGATGGGATACACACCAAACCTCTATACTAATCGAAATTCATTCACGATAACACTTATTAACGCGTTTCACGTTAATAATGTCATGGGGAAATCCCCCCCCTTATTTTCACCGTTAAAAATATAGTAAATTCTCGATAAAATTATGAACATCGAGGGTGTGGGTGAAATTACTCTCGCCTACTACTGTATGTGTCCCTATCTAATTTGCAGGAATTGTCCGTTGTAGATTCATTCGTTCTTTGTTTCTTCCTGTATTTGAGGGTTCTGTAATCTGGCATCATCTTGTAATAGCATTAAACGCCACAATCTTAAAAATTGCGGAACGAACAGTTTTCAAAAACGTACATCTTTTCCCTCAGATATGAATGCAGTCCTTTCATTGAAGTAGATTCCAACCATACCTAAATCAGATCATAAAAAATTGTTTGGTTAATTTAATTTTTTAATTTAGAGCGAGAAGTTTATTGGAGGAAGACAAAAAAAGTGGGAATCACCTTTTCCATTTTCATCTAGAAATTGTTTAATTTCCATCATTTAATACGAGCAGCCCTCTCCCCTTATTTGATGGTAATTTGCTTTTCTCTAAACTGCAAATTATGTCCGGTGGTTTGCGGGTTCGAAATACCGTTCGTCTACTGTATTTGTAATACAGATTAGTTCCTAAAAGACATCTGTGATCAATATGTTTCCCTCAAACAGTCAGGGAAATTCGAGAAATTAAAATTTGCTCGTTCGCCAAAATTAAATCCACGTGAAAATTTATCCACATAAAGTTGTCATTGATGTAGCTAACAGGGGCGAACGCAGCATTATTTATTAAGTACAGCTCAATCGTTCGAATTCCTATAAGAATTCTGATTCCCCGATTTTTGTCAGAATAACCCGATTTATGAATAATGCTTTCTGAGCGGAGCAGCATTCTATCACAGCTAGTTACAGGGAACCACAAACACCCAAATCAGCTTTTATTAAGCATTTGAATCGTAGATTAGATGTACAAAGAGCAGAGCTGAAAACAAATCTTTATTCGATATTAATACAACATAAACACATACAAAATATGTTAAGTATAAATGTCCGTTATTAGTTACGTTGTACTGAAGAGCTTTCTATCAGCTTTTTTACCAAGAGGAAACTGCCAGTAGATTCAAATCATTTTAAACTCACACTTTCATAATTCAAATGAAAAAAATTATCTCATGCAATCAAAAAGGAACTAAAGTTTGAACTATCTGGTTCAAACAATATTTACATTTTTAAAAAAATACACAAAAATTGGCATAATTTATATAATTCTTCGCCTTTCATGTTGTTCCTCGTTCTTTCTTTATCCTCATCTTCTTCCTTTTACACAACATCTAGATCAAGGTCGATCAGTTCTGCACAGTTATTTCCATTTTTAGTGCCAGGAGAGGATGATACTCTTTATAGGTTTAAGTCTAGGTAAACTAGATACACCTAGGTTTACTAGGTTTACTTACTCAGTTGCTTTTGCTGTTGTTGTTTCTATTGATATTTGTGCTAAAAAGACAAAAAGTAAACAAGTTCAAAATTAAGATAAGATAAGACTTTTTAGCTTTTCTACTAAAAGGAACACAAGCCAAACAATACTTAGAAAATAACACAATCAAGAATTAGCATCTAGACATTTCAGCTAAGATTATGATCTATCTGTTTTAGGAAAAGTACAGCACTTGTCAAATGATTTTATATTCTAGGGAGAATGCCTACAGGATTTGTAAATGTAGGTTGAGAATGCTCTACAGTGTCTTCATGGCTTTCCTCAGTTTTATATATAAAGAAGATCAATTCAATAGGGATTTAGAAAATACACCATGAGTATTTTCTCCAGGCTTGTGAACAGTCTACATGAATCAATGGCACATTGTAGGAAAAATAATAGGTCTACATACCCTCAAAACAAAACAAAACATGTATTGAGAGATGAAAGGACATTCCCTTTAGCTTATGAGGTTGCATTAACTATCTTACCAATATACAAACCTGAACTTAGCAGTTCTCAAATCAAAAGTTTACAAAGAATCTATATAAGCATAGAATTAAGCATAATTTCAAGCTGACATTGAAAAATTCTTTTGCATAGCTAGCCTAAGTAAAAAACGTATAACGTATACTTATGCAAAAGAAAGGGGAAAAAAAGAAGTGTAATACGTATATCGTAAATACGATTGGCCGGACTGATTGATCATGATACGCTACGGTAGAAGATATGAAAAGTTAAATTGAAGTCAATTTCTTTGACTCAATGCACGTATTGAACGTAATTGCAGAAACGAATAATTATAAATACTCAAGAAAAATCAGCGAACTCAAAATAATATGTGGTAGCAAATAGGTGCGTAACAAAAGTGATAAGTGGAAATCCTGGTTAATAACAATCATATAACTAACAGTTTTCAAGAAGATATGCACCCAGATGCAACATAATAATTATCTATTGCAGGGCCGACGACACGATTTTCAAAGTGGGGGGGCACAGATTCTGGAAAAAAATTGTAGCCCACCATGGTTGGGCGACGAGGAAAATTTTGAGCTTTTCGACCCCTTAAAACAGCCTCTGACGCTAACTTAAATGCTTATTAAAGCTCAATCTTAATGTATTCTTGCCGCTACTCTAGTGGGATGATTTGAAGAGAAACATCTTTCCAAAAAAAATCGGATCATTTTTAAAATAAAATATCAATAATACATGCATGAAAAATAAGTAAATCATTATAACTACAAGTCACTAGGAATAAATTTTCCCAAATTATGTTTTCGCACATCATGCTTGGCGGCAAATTCATTACCAATATCAATAAAATTGATAGTATCTGTTAGATCTTTATGTGTTGACAAGATAGCGAGATTGTTAAATCTTTTCGTTGTCATAGTGGATCGAAGCCAAGTCTTTAAACGACGAGCGGTGGAAAAAGATCTTTCAGGGGTGCAAGATGTTGCTGGGTTGATCAAAATAAGTTGAATTATCGTGATAATATTTGGTATTAGTTTCAGTTTGCTTGAATGTAATGACTTTATGTGTGCAAATATGTCCGAAAAAGTTTTGCATGAAGTTTCTTTAAACATTGTTGACATTGAAAATGCTTCAGTTCGAATTTTATCAGGGTCTATATCGTCTTTATATGTACTTACAACAAATTCAAGTTCACTATCATAGTTGTTTTCATTGATGATGTTGAGCAGCAACTGTTCCAGTTTCAGAAACGCAACGAAGGCTGGTTGATTAAACCGATCTTTGATAGATGTGATAATTAAGTCTAACGTATCAAAATAATGTTCCCTGTAATATTCTTCAGGAGTACTTGGGTGATGTGCATTGTCTTCTTTTTCATCATAGCCATCAATTTGCATATAATCGACAATAGAACGGTAGTTTGGTCTTTTCTTTTTGCGTGGCAACTCTGGTTTATTGACAAAGTTGTAGTCAAGAGCTTTTTTTGAAATACTATCGAAAAATAGTTTGGCATTAGAAACTGTGCGCATTCCTTGATACGTTTCGATTGTTAATTCCGCTAAATGTAAACCTTCAAGGGCCGACATGGATTCTTTTTGTAAAGTTTTAGATAAGTTGTCGCTTATAGCAAACAACCTTTGACTTAAATTTAAACCAAAAAAGAATTGAAACTCGGACATTTGATTCTGAACTCCAATGATGCGTGCTTTGACCTCTGATTCGAGTTTTCCTGCAGCTAAAGAAACATCCCAAAGTTTCATCAAGGGGTCATAGTTATTTTCAATCTTCTGGTATGCATTTCCACGAACTGTCCATCTAGTGACGGAAAGCTTATCAAGTGCCGGTGCTGGTGCTATCTCATCCTCTGCATGCTGTGACTCAAAATAAATTAGATCTTTAATATTTCCGAGCATATTTTCTCTTTTCGGAGAGTATTTTACTAAAGAAATGATTTCTGTAACGGTTCCCATTACATCTTTCATTATTTTCGAGTTGCTCATTGTTGATTTGATGCCAAGGTTCAAAGAATGTCCTTGACAATGAGTAGCTAAAGCTTTTGGCTGCGTATCCAATAATTGAACAGAAACACCTGAATTTTTTCCAAACATGTTACTGGCACCATCATAAGCTTGGGCCCTTAAATCTTTAAGTGACAGTTGCATTCTAATTAAAGTGTCTTTAATACACTCTACAATAGTGTCACTTTTAATGTTTGGGAGTTCATAGTACCCGACAAAATCTTCATGGACTTTAAGCTGCTCATCAATCCAACGAAAGCACATTGAAAGCAATTCTTTGTTCGAGATATCAGTGTACTCGTCAGCCATAACTGCAAAAAATTTACTTGAACGAATTGATTTAAGTTTCTCAGATAATACCTGTTTTGCCATTAAATCGATTAATTCATTTTGAATATCGTTATGCAAATACTTATGTTGTGATGATTCCAACTTGGCATCTTTGTCAAGACGATTTAGAATACCAATATCATTCTTATTAAGTAATCTAAAAAGTTGTGTTAGATTATCATTACCTTCATCACCTCTGAAAGCTATTCCTTGGCGGGCTAAATAGCGAATACAATCCATGATTTTTAACAAATACTGTCTCTCAGCCAAGCGTTTCTTATTCATTTCTGTAATTGTCATTTCCAGTACGTCACCACATTGTGGCACTACAGATTCATACGCCAAAGCTGCTCTATGTGCTTTAGTTTCATTGTGATCATTAAATATTTTTGGTGCTTTTTTCCAATTTCTGAATCCCTTTTTGATATATGCATCTTCTAAATTATGTTCCGCTGTCAGCTTTTCTTTGTGCTTAATGCAATACATACAAAAAACTGCGTCCTTTTCTTTACAATAATGAAGCCAAGGAAAACTTTTGAACCAAGATGCTTGACAGCTACGATTTTTCTGTCCGAACTTAGTCATTGGAAATTTGTAATCAGCACCTGGTTGAAAATGCACAGGAACGGTTACGTTACTGTTGGATGATGATGATTGTCCACTTGAGCTGTTATTAGATTCATCCCGTCGAGGTTGTTGAGTGTTTGATGATCTTGTTTGTTCTTTAGAAAAAGATGAGCTTCCATCTGTACGAGATGAGGAAGATGGTTTGAGAAAATCTGTAATTGATTTTGACATATCTATGATCACTTAAAAATTGCCTCTAACAAATAAGTAGAAATTACAAGTTTACGGTTCTTTACTCACTTTAATCACAAATGTTGATGATATTTTATTCACTTGTTCTGTTATTATAAAGATCTATGACCTTAATTATAATCAACATTATTTACTTTAACACATAATCTATGTATAACATTATGTATCACATTACTTTCTTTCTTCCTCTCTCAATAACAAAAACACCTGGTGTTTTTGTTACACATTAACTTCCTTTTTTGCGTAAATAGATATTTTTTCAATGAAGTTCTTAACACTTACTCAGTTTAGAATTTTCAATCCCGAGATAACAATAAATCAACTGTTTAAAAAAACAGTTGATCTATTGTTAATAAATAGTCACGTGGTGCGAATGTTAGACGACGCGAACTGACGACATGAAAGTGAGGCTATTTCCATGGTTATTTTCACATCCATTGACGTAAAGAAAGAAACGTAAAGAAAAGGGGGAGGAATAAACCACAGAAAATATAATAGTTCTATTTAATTTAATGTTTACATAGAAATATAATAGTCCTTTATAACAAAGTAATACGAAACTTCTTGACACGCGCCAAATGATACTTTATTGTTTGTACTTTAACAATAGTTCTTTACAGAGAAAAAGTATGGAAAATCCTAAACTGTACTCATTCATTTACAAATATCAGCACTCTATAACTGACATCTCATAGTATACAATATTATTATACCCCCTACGCGTAAACAATTTATTTGATACCTTTTCTTTAAAAGCGTGAAGATCAGGATGAAAGAGCAAGTTCTTTTGAGAGTTGTCTTTTAAAATTCATTTTTATTGATTTTTTTTTTTTTTACTTTGTGTCGTCGGCCCTGTATTGGTTTCTGTCTTGATATTCAAGATTATAGGTAATTTCTTAAAAGTGAACAGATAATTCTAAGTGTGCCGTAACAGTATAATTAATCTTTTACTATCAGTAACCGTTAAGTACTCTTAATATTGGAACTGCAGGCAAACAATTTTTTTAAAAACTACATTGTCAACAAAAAAGAACCAACTTATAAAATGAGCATCGTACAAGATAAATTAATATTCAACATAAAATAAATTAATCGTCCTAAGTTTAAGACTAAAACACTATTTCACACGGAATGAAAGCTTAGTAAAATTCAGAAAAGATATCACGACACAAAATTAATAAAACCATAAAGCAAAATTTTAAAAAATATTGCAGTTCCAATTTAGAATTCTCTTTTCAAATTTGTTGAAAAAGCACTGTGGAGGAATACATTTCTATAGAAGTCGTACAAGTTAACACAGCATTTCCATATAAATGAACTTCGTCGCAGCGCCTTTTTGACGAATATTGCCCGCTGGGTTGGCTTATTTCTTAAGACTTGTGGTGCATATCCCCTTGAATATACTTGAACATAATCTTGCGAGGATAAAGTAAATTACTTTCACAATAAATGCATGTTGTCAAAAAATAATGATAAAAAGAATATTTTGAATCAATCAAAAAAGTATTACGAACATTGGAATGAAGCAAATGACGAAACGTTTATAAACGATAATTATGTATGTAAACTGACAGGACCTAAAGTCTGCAGCTGATGTAATATACTTCTACGTTGCTGCCACGTAGCCAGATAAACTGACGAGCCATTAAGTTATTAAGATTTCCTTTGTTTTTCTTACATTAAATTTGTTCATTTTGCATTTTCTTTCTTTTTACTATTTTTTTTTCAGTGTTGTTCTTTTATTTTATTTTTTTTGCAAATTCACATTTCTTCATTACTTTTTTTCTTACTTTTTCTCCCTACTTTTTTATTATTTTATTTCTACTTTTTTCGCTACTATTTTTCTACTTTTTTTTCGTTACTGTTTTTTATAATTTTTTTTTTTCATTAGCTACTTTTTTGTTACTTCTTTACTACTATTTTTAAAAAAATTAAAAAAGTAAAAAGGTAAAGAAAAACTAAAGAAAAACTAAAAAGTAAAAAAAAAAGTGTTCGTGGCCGAGGAGGGCAATAGCGATATATAAAATGAAAGCATGGCCGAGGAGAGCAAGTCAGTCACGATGTTGCCAAGAGAAGACATTGCGATTATTGTTACTTTAATTCCACTAATTGTTGCGCCCTTTGTATTTGCGAAAAGGCCTATTTTCGCACACTTAGAACCGCGAAAATTAAGGGTGCATGAGATAATGCAATTGCTGTAAAAGCTTTATTCAGAGACCTGGGGTGAGTGAGCAAGAGATAACGATAACAATCCATATTAACCTTGAAAGGGATACCTTGAAAATAGATGAATTTTGAAATTTTTGAAAGGAAATACGCCTGTGTAAAATAAAAGAGATAAAGCAGCTTTAAATTCATGCATTGTGTTAACAGAGAACTCGTTTGTGCGTCAAACCAAACCACGTCAAAGGAACGCTTCAATCAAGGATGCTCATCTTATGAACCCACATGAACCCAACATGTTTGTGATGTTGTTTGGTTTCTTTACACTAGGGTGTGTGTTAATTTAAGTACCGTAAATGACCAATTTAGCGCCCAGGACTCAATTTAACGCCCCATCCGATTAAACTCCCAGATTTAGAGGAAAAATTTGTAATCAGGTCCAGATTCCGATTAAGCTCCCAGATCCAAAATTTAAACTGGGCGCTTATTTAGCAAAAGCATAAAACAATGAGAAAAACATGGTTTTGGGTTGAACATATATTTCAGCATAATGAAGAAAACTCAATAACGCGGGAATGAAGAATTTTCATTTCAAAGTGAGAGTATTTATCGCGCTTTTCTGAAGTTGCTTGGGCAGGACACAGGCCGTTCTTTTGTCAGCATCCATTGAAAAGGTAAACGGTATTGGTGATTCTAGTAATTTTTTTATTAAGCGCCCCGTCCGTATAAGCGCCCACTGTAAAAGTTCAAAAAAAAATATAAGCACCCAGGGCGCTTAATCGTTCATTTACGGTTAATGAAAATGTGCTATTGCTCTCCTCTGCCATGTTATCATTTTGTATATCGCTATTGCCCTCCTCGGCCACGAACACTATTTTTTTTACTTTAGTTTTTCTTTACTTTTTTACTTTAGTTTTTCTTTACTTTTTTTGTAAATTTAAAATGTAAAAATAGTAGTAAAAAAGTAAAAAAAGTAGCTAATGAAAAAAAAGTAATGAAAAACAGTAACGAAAAAAAAGTAGAAAAATAGTAGCGAAAAAAAGTAGAAATAAAATAATAAAAAAGTAGGGAAAAAAGTAAGAAAAAAAGTAATGAAGAAATGTGAATTTGCAAAAAAAAAAAAAAGAAAAAAAAGAACGACACTGAAAAAAAAAAGGAAAAAGAAAGAAAATGCAAATTAAACAAATTTAATGTAAGAAAAACAAAAGAAATCGATAAAAACTGCTATTGCTCTAATCGGCCACCATCCTGATCCTATCATTTCAACCATTATATACTGCATTTGACAAAATATAGACTATCTATGATTTAAATGAACTTCAGTAATGTACTTTTGCAGTTGTGTAATGCTTTGAAATTTTAATAGGATTCCAGTGCCATTTCCATCAGTAATACCAAATTCATTTCGACTGTGCGAGTCAAATAGATAAAATGATCTGGTGTCCCAACAAATACTAAATGACATTTGGTTAACGAAGAAAATTATACCATTGCTTCTACTGGAAAACTCTTTAAATGACTGTTTCAAAAAAATGTGTTGATTTCGCACGATTTCTGCTGTCACATTTTCCACGTATGACATCTTAAACATGTTTTGCTCAAGATCCAATTGGATTGGTAAATCATCGACTGATAAATATCGAAATAAATTCAAACTTGCAAACAGCTCATTGCCTTTGACCATGACATAATCAAGATCATCGGTTTTCCAGTAACACATTTTCTTAAATTTAGACCAACATAAACTTATCAAGGCATTACATGTGCATTGCATTCCAGCAGTTGCTCCAAACATTTCATCACCTTGATGAAATGATGCTTTGACTATTTTTGCAATGTTGTAAGTCGGACCAGGATTGCTTTCAATGTCTCCATCTAACAGAAGCAGCATTACTTTAAGAAAACTAACATCACTACACTCAAGACACATGACAAGATATGAAACATAAGCATGGCAAATCAAATCACTGTAATAACAACTTCCCTGAACACAACAATAAAAGCCAATGCAAGATCCTCGCCATTGTTCAACGGTAATCATCCTGGAAATAGAAACACAGACGTTTAAGAAATTCAAAACTATCAACAAAGTACACACATCTTGAGCTCCTTAGCTTAACAGTTAAATAGTCAGTAGTGACCCACCACAATCTGAGGCTCGTCTATATAACTATCATTTATAAAAATAACACATTATACATGGATTCAACAAAAATCAATCTACGCTTTCTAAATTCAAATGAATTACCTGAAAGAGTTAACTTTAGTAAATCACTCTCAAAGAAACTCAAATTTACTAATCGTGAGCATAATCAAAGCTCACAACTTCACTGCATAATTCAGTCGCATTCACATCAAGTCTTGTGGTAAGTGAATGGCATTAAGGGAAAGATCGCACAAGTACTTCACACAGATGACAAGTGTGTGATGGCAACCTCGAACCTAGTATTTCTGTCTTTTCAATACGCAGACAGCGCGCGCGGAGAGAGAAGGAGAAGACCCTGGCGTAACACCGTATATGATGCCGTGAAAATGATCAATTTTCATGGTGAAATTTTAAAATTAAACGACAAGAATGAAAAAGCAGATTTTTTCAAAAATGTCAATGTGAATTGACTGCACCTGATGATATTCCTCGACGAAAAAAATTTGACCTTACTCTTGTCAGATTTCCGAACTAATACAAAGACCTTCTTATTATCCAGAAACTAACTTCTAGTTATAACTGGCGGCCGTCCCCGTTTTCACGCCAATGGTAATATTCCGTTCTGCAAAATTACACACGGTAGATAGATTCCCGATAATTCGAACCAACGCCATGGGGGGATAGAATGCTAAGTTCAAATAACTGAATGTTCGAATAACTGAAAGTTTGCTTGAAATTATAAAGGACCTGATCAGTTTTTTACAGGGCAATTATTAACATTGGATCATTATTAAGAGCATACGTTAAGAGCAGACATGTTATAGAGCGCTCTTGAAAAGTGGTAAATTAAACGAGAAGTTTTTGCAAAGTATCCCACAAGAAGTAGAAACACTTGAGTTTTTCTTTGATGTAACATCTGGAAAGTGATATTGAGGAGTATTTTCGGTGTAAAACGATGGTTTGATGGTGATTTTATCGCAAAATTCTTGTACTGTGACTTTCAAAATACGAATACTGATGTATTTCCTTATTTATGAATATACTAGTATCCCGGGTAAAAACTTTTTACCGAACTTAACTTCGAAAACATTAGGTCAAATCCACCATTCCCGTGTACGTACCCCGTGACGAAAAAATAAATCATAGAATCGCAACTCAAAAACATCCCAGGCGGCGTCGCTCGCCACCCATGTTCAGTATGCGTTGTCTCGCAGAATTTAACTCGTGTAAAAGTTTCTTTTATGGCATTAATTTTTTAATTCATTTCTTACATGCCGAAAAAATAAATCATAGAATCGCCACTCAAAAACATCCCAGGCGGCGTCGCTCGTTACCAATGTTCAGTATGCCTTGTGTCGCAGAATTTAACTCGTGTAAAAGTTTCTTTTCTGGCATTAATTTTTTAATTCATTTCTTACATTCAGAAAATTTAAAACAAAAACAAATAGCAACATGGCTCAGAATATATATTCATACGCAGAACAGAAGTAACTTTAATGTAAAAAATGCAATATATAACACAGAACCGTTTACCCAGACATAATACATAAGACATAATAAATATTACAAAATGTGCATTGAAAACAAATCGATGCCTTCTAACTGTGTTTCTTTTGTGCGGAAGTTACATTGGACAGCAACTATTAATGAATTTTTGAAATGATATATATACAATCTGTTCTTCCCAAAACCATCAACATCATGATAAGAACCATGAGTTTCATTTCTTTAACGGTTTACATGCTGTTTTATTATAATTAATCTTACCTAAAAAATATTTCAATTGTATAAAAATGCAGAAAAAGACAATCATACTATGAAATAGTTGAAATAAAAAATAAAACAAAACAAAAAACAAAAAGTAAATTCATGTACGCATTTATCCTAAAAATAATTAATTAAAAACACAAATTCAATGACAGAATTTGTAAAGCTTTTGATTGGAAAGTCTATAAAATCAACCAATGCTATAAGTTAATACGGGTTCAACACTCAACACTGGAGCTGAACTACATAAAGACTTTTAACGTGGGATACACAGCCAAACATCAAAATAATAAAAATAATTGAAACAATGAAATGCCCTACCAAAGTCATAATTTAATACCAAAAAGATAAAAACTAACAACAGTAAAACATAATGCGAAACTTATATAGTACCCAGGCATAGTACGTAAACAATTACCATAACACAAAATAATGTGTAATCATCACAAAATATAAGAATCCATCCAGCAATGCAATGATGCAATGCTTCTTATTTGTAGTAGCACAGTTAGTAGTCATATCACATCACAGCAATAATTAATGAATTTTTGAAATACATAATCCATTCTTCTCTTAACTATCCCTCACAACAACATCATAATTTAACCATCTGCTTCATTTCTTTAATGGTTATACACCTTTTCTTTTCTGACCTAAAAGAAAAAGATTTCAGTGAAGAACAGCTAGCTACAATCCACACTACTGCAACAACCATATTGAAGCAAACAAAAGCAAAAGATATAAATGACAGACAGGCAGAGAGACAAAGCACCAAACATCGTCAATAAAATATACAGGGAAATTTAATAAAAAGCAGACATGGTTGAGATGAGATAAGACGGCATAACACGTTCCCCATTTCCACAGTCATGAGAACCATTTTTAATTGATCTGTAAATAAAATCTTCTTTGCTAACTAATGGCGCGCGTTACCAAAACAAATTTTTACTGCGCTCCCCCTTCGTTGCTCCATAACGTTCGCTGTCATCCAGCTTCATCCAAACGATTGAATTATGTTTGACTCTTACACTCTTACACATTAATAATTCAAAACAAACTTCAAATTGAAATTAAAACCATTCGTTACCGTCGTGTAAATAAACATCTTTTTGTTCTGCATTTCTTCACTGCACTTTCTTCTGTATGTATAGCAGCCATGAGAAAGGAAAACAGTCATAGCTGTGGGACCATTTTTAATTGATCTGTAAATAAATAAATCAAATCAAATCTTCTTTGCTAACTATAAAAATAATAATAGCGTGCGTTACCAAAACAAATTACTCTCGTCTTCGTTTTTCATCCAGTAGCATATAAACTAAACGAAAGAACTCATATAATAAGATATCTATTCAAAGCTATAGTATTTAATCTTTCAAAACTAAATTAAAACCATTCCTTACTGTGTAAAAAAACATCATTTTGTTCTGCATTTCTTCACTACACTTTCTTCTGTATAGCGATATTTGATAACTAAAACTTAAACAAACATTTAAATACATTTAAATACAAATACATCTACCTAACTTGTTCTTTTATTAATCAAAAATAAAAGTTTTATAATAATACCTTTTGTTCGTTCGATCTTTCTGCAGCTTATCTTTTAAAAACTTCACTGCAATTCTTCTGTATATCTAAATATGATTTATCATTGTAAACAAACAACTAACTCACTTACACGTGCTACCCGTGTTCTTTTATTAATAAGAGTAAAAGTTTAGCAATAAACACGATAATAAAACGTTTTATAATAATAACAATACAACAATGCATACAAACCAGTGTTTCTTCGTCAGTTCTTTCGTCGATTTGCTGCCTAAAACAATCAAATTTAAATTAAAATATTCGTATACAAAAAGAAACGCGTCTTCTTCGCGAAGTTTCTTGCTCACGAAATGATCGTTGACAAATTTCGAACGAAGAAGATTGCATTGCTCGCACTCCTCCAAAGACCTTTTTCGGCTGATTTCCACTGCGCAAACCAAAAATAACAAAATGGAGGAGCATATACTAATCTATATATTAATAGCCGATTCTCTGTCTGTCTGTCTGTCTGTCTGTTTGTTTGTTTGTTTGTTTGTAAGTCACGCAAAATGGATTGAGTTCTTTTTTTGTGTGCGACGTGAGTTCGAAGCAAATACATTGCAACCCCAATCGAACGTGACTTTTTTTGGCTGATGAACTAATAGGAATAACGTTTTGTTATTATCATTATTGTTAGTTTTATATTCCACGTTGACCTGGCTTTGAAAACAGTACATCAACTAAATACAAAAAAACTAACTGATTAAACATTTTGACCAAAAAGCAGCAGTGGCAGAACGTGGCAGCATATGTTCGGTTTGCCACTAACTCTTGCCTGACTGTCTGAGACGGGTGAACTTTTTTTTTGAGCAATCAAAATGTTTAAAAATCGATAGGTAAAAAAAGAATATCATATCAAAACAAAATGTTTTTTTTTTTTTTTTTGCTTTTCTTTTAATAAATTAATTTCTTCTTTTAATTGTTAAGCGTTCTGATCGAACGTTTTTTTATTCTATTTATTCATTTAGCACGTGCTTTTTTTTCTCTCCTCCGTGTGAACTTTTTAAGAAGAGAAACCACTTTCCCCCTGTTTGATAGCACCCATGTTAGAGCGCGTAACTTTTTTAAAACAAAAGCTAATAAAAAGTTGAAGTTTTCTCTCTCTACATTTTGAGTGTATTGTTACACTGATAAAAGATTGGTTTTACCAGAGGTTGTGACTTCGAATCTGCTTCTGGTTGAACACAAGTTGTACACGAGCCGTTTATAAGGAAATTTGATGTTTATTGATAGAGTGATACAGAGCAGGTGGACATGGGCGGCGAGCGACGCCGCCTTGCCGGCTAGTCGCGGAAAATCAAAAAAAACGCTCTCGCCTCTGCGTGGCTTTACGACGAAAAGGGAAAAAATAAGAAGGATTTGACCATGAGAAAAAAACCAAATATGTCACTCTCTAAAATAAAAGTGTGACACACAATCGCGAATTAGTATAATAAGATATGCTCTTATCATTATTTTAAGATAATTTATGCCTTTCATTATGAACATGCAATTGTAAGGAACGTATGTTTCTGGCACTTTTTCATATGATGTAATGTTTTCCTATCGCCACCCACGCGACGTTATTTGATGTTACATCAACGTCAAATCATCGTCAATACGTTCATATGAGTTTGCTTCAACGTCGGTATTACGTTATGTGCAGCGCTATTTCAATTTATAATGACTTTTTCTACAGTCAGAAGTATTCCTGCGGATGAAGAGTTTCTAGAAAGATTTCAGAAAGAACTGATATTAGTTCACGCTTTAAAAAGATATGCATAATGCAGAATGATGTTGCGGTATTTTACATTTTACCTTTTAACAACGATAACAATTAAACTTTGTTGTCTCATATAAAACTTCAGTCTTGCTTCAATTTAGAGATTTTTTAAAAAAGATTTTAATTCAAAGTTGTATTCCCTAAAGAATCTTCAAGAAGTAATTAAGTAATAAAAATTTTGTCGCGTCAAGAAAAGTCTGTGCTTAAGAAGTAATAACTTCGAATTCATTTAATTACATTCCCGAGAGCATCATAAAAGTTAAGCGACTTTGAAAAATTTTGCTGGAGATGAAGCTTAAAAAGGAACACCGTCAGTTTAAAAATCCATTAGAGAACACTCTTCCGTGGACGTTTCAAAATACTCCTTTTAAAACTATACAGTATGAAAATCTTTATGTTGTTTGTACCTGAACTTCATAATAAAAACTTTTACTTGGCCTTGCGAAATAATAAAAATATCTGTGTTTCCTTTTTATCGTCAGCTTGATAGTATACAAATTTTAGAATGATACAATATGTTAAATTCGACTAGTCAATTAAAAAAGTGGTCATCTATTGATTAATAAAATGGGTATAAGCTGATGAGGAAGATGAGCTGTGCTTCAAGATTCCAGAGCTTTATAAAAACAGGATAGCTTACCTAGGAACTTGAAATAGAAAATTGTATTATATTTAGAAAAAGACTAATAGAAACCTTACGCATTTTTTTAAATCGATGTAAGCATACCGTTTTTGTAGTCGTTCATATCTGATTTGAAGCATCAAAAACTGCTTATTTATCACGAATAACTACTAAGAGTATTAGTTTCACGTAGATTATCAGTTTGGATCATAAATGTTCTTGATTCTTTTAAGTTTGACAGCCGTACTACAACCTCTTCTATATCCATATATTCAACAAAGAAACTTTCACAGATCTACGCGTGCTTCTTTGCTTCCATTTTTAAAACAACTACGGAAAACGTAAGAACGTTGCATAAGACTCACGTGAAACAACATTTCTACCTTGGCATCTGCGATTTAGCCATATGTTAATTATTCCTTTCACTAGAGCTTATATTTTACACTTTTAGAGTCTTTTCAAGCAAAGTACTTGTATACAATGAATATAGTGTGAGTTTAGACTGTTAAATCATAAAAAAAATGTAAGTTGGGAACATTAATGATTTGAGTGGCTACTTCCCATCGACAAAAATTAGTCTAGGTTTGGACAGTGAAAAAAAACAAAACAAAAAAAACAAAAAAAACACGAACGGTTTCAAAGTATTCCTTGCTTACGCAGGAATACAAAAAGAATGTGAAGTAGCAAAAGAGAGTTCTCATGTAATGTCAGGGAGACAGCTTGCTGGCTTATATACAATATCTATCTGGAGTATGTTATCTGTATAAAAAATTAGAGAACTACAGAAAGCGGAAATCCTTTAAATGCCAGTATGGTATGCAAATTTTGGAAGCTTGTCAAGAAGTTGACACATCAAAACAAGTCAATCAAAAAATATTGTCAGCATTAGATAGAGGAGCTTTGGTATGTGTCTGCAGAACTTCAAAAACTTTTTGCAGTTGCTGAGAAGTATTATTTGGGAAAACTTGGGAGTAGACTTAATCCTATAGTAAAAATTTGCAAGATTATCATTTGAGTCATTGTTGCTGCAGAGTTAACTTAATTCTGTGGGAACTGGTTGCTGATATTGGAGCTTTCAATTTAGCAGGCTGATTATGCCTTTTTTGTGATTTGCGCTTTCCTGTTGCTAGTGATATCTTGATCACTATGCACTGATTACATTGAGGCAGAACTTGATTGTTTTCTTAAGTATCTGTGACTTCAATTAATACTTCACATGTTTTTACAGGAACAAAAGTTAAATTCTTATAGAGTGTGATTGATTGTGAACTTTCTTCATCTTAATTGCTCTCTTAAGCTGCCCTGGACATCGGAATTGCTTGAGTAATCAATGCGTTGGAAATTCCTTTATGTTGTGTACCTTGACAAATCATATTGTAAACATGTTTTAATTAGGTTAGCTGTTGTTATATTTCTCACAGTTTCTTTGTTGACTACTTGTGACTACTCAAGGTTGTTTTTTTTTATTTATCCCAACCAAAAATCTCTCCATTCTTTATCCACTTCCTCCTTTGGAAGCTTGAAAAATGCAATCCCTTTATGTCTTCTATAGGATACATAACTGACTACACTACAATTATCACCAGATAATTGCACCAGATAATTGCACCAGAGCGGCAAAAAGTCGAAGGAGCTACGGCAGCTGTTGCTTTACTCAACGATGACCTTGTAGAGCTTGATCAAACACTTGATAAACTCCTGCAAAGACAATTTCCTCATGCAGAAGACCTGCACAAGGATAATATTATCCTGATTGCACGCAAGCACTCTACCTCTGAAGATGATAAACATTACAACTTGCCTTACTACGTGGCACGGATACAGAGACGTGCAATCACAAGTAAGAGACGATGGTTACTCAGCCAGTTTCCAAGCAGTGAGGAGATCGTTATCATCGATAATCCTAACGATATACACGTGTTTAATAGATTCGAAGAGGATGGGCATGTGGAACGTTTCCAGTGTCACTTTAGATTGATTGACTTAACTCGTGATGGTCTATATGACTTAGGTGTCTCTGCTCTTGAATATTGAAGAGGGGTCCCATCTGATGGGACCCCTTGGGAGACGTCGTTTTGTAGCTTTACCAAGCTACAAAACATAAGGAGGAGGTGCCTCATACATCATATAGCAGGTGCACTCGGGGTATCTGAACTGCTCACGAGCTTTTTTGTGATTTCTTCACGACCTTCTTCTCTTCCTTCTGATGTTCATAAAGCTGTTTGATCACCTTCCTAGACCGTTTTCGCAGATCTAGCTTTGTATCTTCGTAACGCCGTTTCTCCGCTATAGTTTGAGTAAATACAGGATGATTGGTGGTACCGTCTTCGTAGACTTTTGATATTAGGGACTTGACGCAAACGCAACTGGTGAATAAGAGGACGGCGTTGTAATGATCCGTCGTCATTTTTCGCCATCTTGTTTTTATCATACTTATGCATTTTAGCGGGAATGCGAGTTTAAAATGTAAACAAACAAAATGGCTGCTCTAAGGAATGTCAGAAATGCATTACTTGAAGCATATTATGATCAGATAATCGATGACGAAGAATTCATTCTTCTTTATGATTTTAACAGATCTACTCACATAGATTATCCCTACTGGAATTATGAAAACTTTAATTTTGAAAACATAAGTGACGAAGAATGCTGGTCTGAGTTTCAATTCCACCACAATGACATATATGAACTTAGAGAAATTTTGCATATTCCAGAAGAGGTTATTACATATCTATATATTAATAGCCGATTCTCCGTTTGTCTGTAAGTCACGCAAAATGGTAGATTGAATTGTGAGCGAAATTATTTCTTTTTTTGTGTGCGACGTGAGCTCAAAACAAATACATTGCAACCCCAATCCAACATGACTTTTTTTGGCTGGTGAACCAATCAAAATAACGTTTTATTTTTATCATTATTGTTAGTTTTATATTCCAAGGACCACCGTTGTCATGGCTTTGAAAACAATACATCAACTAAATACAAAGAAACTAACTGATTAAACATTTTGGACAAAAAGCAGCAGTGGCAGAACGTGGCAGAACGTGGCAGCATGTGCAGTTTGCCAGTGTATCCTAACGCTTGCCTGACTGTCTGAGACGGGTGAACTTTTTTTTCGAGCAATCAAAATGTTTAAAAACCAATAGGTAAAAAAACAAAATATTTTTTTGGTTTCTTTTTTTAATTGTTATGCACTTCAGATCGAACATGTTTTTTATTCACTTCATTCATTTAGCACGTGCCTTTCTTTCTCCTCCCTTGTGATCTTTTTAAGAAGAGAAACCATTTCCCTCTACTTTTGGTAGCGCCCATGTTAGAGCGCGTAACCTTTTTAAAACAAAAGCTAATAATAAGTTAAAGTTTTTTCTCTCTACGTTTTGAGTGTATTGTTAAAGCATGGAGCTACCATGGTTAAAGTGAAAAACGATTGGTTTTAAAAAGTAAATAAAAAGCACATCATGAAATTTGGGTTTTTTGGAACCATTGTTTAAACTGATATTTGATATATGATTTTGAATCTGCCTCTGGCTGAACACAAGTTGTGCGAGCCGTTTTTAAGGAAATATGAGGTTTATTGGTGTCTCCGGGGTGACACAGAGCAGGTCACATGGGCGGCGAGCGACGCTGACTTGGCGGCTAGTAATCGTTTAAATATTGATGGTATTTAAGCATTGTGCATATTTTTAAAAAGGTTTGCCTACCCCTGTCATTACTCAGATTTTATCCCACGATTTGGTAGGCCAGTCCCACAATACAGTATAATTTCCAATCACATTTTGAATTTGCTATATAATGATTTTCATCACTTACTCAAAGATTTAAACCAGCCCTGGCTGACTCCCAGGTGTTTAGAAGAGTTCTGCAATGTTATACATCAAAGAGGGGCTGCTTTAGATAACTGTTGGGGCTTTGTTGATGGGACCTATTTGAGGCCTATTTGCAGACCAGGAAGAATGCAAAGAGTTCTGTACAACGGACATAAAAAAGTACATGGACTGAAATTCCATTCCATTGCAACACGAAATGGTCTCATAGCTAATTTGTATGGTCCAGTTGAGGGTAAAAGACATGATAGTGCCATGTTGGCAATCTCACAGATATATCCCAGACTACAGCAACATGCTGTAGATACAAATGGTAGACCTCTTTGCATATATGGAGACCCTGTGTATCCCTTAAGACCACAGCTACAGGCACCATTCCGGAATGCGATACTGACACAACCTCAGCAAGATTTCAACACATCCTCAGTTGAGTGGTTATTTGGGGACATAACAACTTGGTTTGCTTTCATTGATTTTAAAAAGAATCTCAAAATTGGTCTCAGTAGTGTTGGAAAGATGTATCTGGTTTGTGCTTTACTGAAAAATGCTAGAACGTGTCTCTATGGAAGTACAACAACAGAGTTTTTTAAATTGGATCCACCAAATATAAGGCAGTATTTTGTATAAACCATCTGCAAGTTTGCAATTCTTGATGTCATAAAACTATATCAAAACAAAATACAGAACTATATTATAAGCTAAAAATATATCTCTTTCCTAATAAATAATATGCATTATACACATCTATGTAAGAGGTTATATGTATGTTAGTCCGGCAACAAAACGTATCAATAAAAGAAAACATCAACTACAAAAATGTTTGTTTTTTTTTGCAACAAATTCCATGAATTGTTGAAACATAACAGTTGTTTGCTGCATACTTTGTCTAAGTAATGCAATTTCTTCTGCCTTTAATGCAAGTTCTTTTACCTTAAGTTCCTTTTCTCTTAAGGACTTTTCCTTCAGATAGGCCATAGTTGCTGTACTAGTACGTCTAGATCGTTTACTTTCATTTGGAGTGTCATTAGGTTCAGAGAGTTTACGCTTTTTGGTTTCACTAAAAGTTTCCATGGCACATAATCGTTGCTCTTCAGCATTTCTTGTTTCCTGCTCAAGTAATTTTTTCTTTTCACCACTTTCTTCTTGAAGCAAACTCTCAGCTTCACTAGCCTTCTCGACAATTTCTCTTATTAATGTGTTTTTCTCTGTTTCTTCTACATCAATTCCAGTTGCTTGTTCATTTGCTCTATCTTCAGCTTTAGAATTTTCAAATAGTAAAGTATATGGATCCCTAACAGCTCTTTTTGTTACATCAAATTTAATTTCTGTTAACGAGTTTAATTCAGTGGCAATTAATTGCCATGTTTGACCTCTTTGTTTGGACCCAAATTTGTGATTGTATGGCTCTACTAGCAAGCACTCTCTCGTCAACAGTACATCATGTTTGTCGGTCCAGGTCATTGCTTTGCTAGAAAAATATAACAAAACACAAATTTGTGTTATGGCTAAATAAAAAGGGGGTATATACACAAAAAATGTAAACTTCAGTAGATGGTGTCTAATTTTATAAATTGACTGAACTAGAATTTTCAGACTTTAGGCACAAACAAGATAAAACTGAAACTGAAAATTGAAAAAAATGCAGTCACCAAGAGATATAAAGACTCACCTTTTTTGTGTTGGTTTCTTCTTTAACTTTATTTTCCATTTTGTTGTTAGTTAGGCTGAGGTAACAAGTTAAAAATAATCATAAACAAGATGCCCTTGCAGGCATAAGGATTTCTGCATTGAAACCTGAACTTTGACAAATAGAAGTTTGTTTTATGTTATATGGAGGCTACTACTTCGTGTATCACTACCTCAAAAGTATCCAGGGTACTGCAAGGGTGCTAGATTTCATAGGCAGTTGCTATGTTTTTTAAATAGTTATACACTAAGTCGTTATCTATTCTCGAGCAACTTTTGATGATGATGAAAGAGCATACAACTATCGTTTACAATATGGATTTCTTTACAAACAGAAAAGAAAAACAGAGTGTAAATTTGAAAAACAACAACGACAAAAAACCGACAGGTCTTGTAAAAATTCCACTATTCGGTTATGTTAGATCTTGAAAAACAACAACAAACACCTAAAAAGAAAGACAACAAAAACAAACAAACACGAAAGTTGAAAACAATCGAAGTTTCATGCGAGCTACAACTGTGTTGACTGTTAACAAAATTTTGACTTCATGCAATTTGCAATAAAAACGTAACAGAAAAATGAAAAGAAAAACAAAAGAACACAACAAGTCTTGTGAAAATTCGCTGCTCTGTTGGCATGGAAAGTTTCCAAAAGAAACAAAAAGCTAATAGAAAGAAGGATGGCTGTTAAAGAAGTAGACCTTAGAACTTGAAGCCATTTAGTGAGGGGAAAAAGGGTCTAATATCAGCAAAATTGTGCATTTTGTGATACCAACATGAAACTTGGCACAGTGCTAGATTATGACCGGAAGCTCAAAAATCCGATGAGACCCCAATCCAAAAGTGCCCCAGGCCCCGTAAAATTGCTGACATCATCAAAACATTTTTAATAAAAAAAATATGGGTTGCTATATATCAATGGAAAGCTTTCTTAAAGGTGACCAAACTTTGCAGAAGAATTATATACTTAAAACAAACCGATCAATAGATACTAAACTTTTAATTTAGCGTTAGGAAGTCTTCCAGAGTTAAGCAGGTTTTCCACTAGATGAGAAAGTTCGAATCAAAAAAGTCATTCCTTCTTATTGTTTAATTCTAAGGGGCGAACAAAAAAGTAGGAATGATTTCTACTTTTTTGCTTTAGAATTTTGACGCTTCCCAACCAAATTACTTGAAAAGTTCGCTTCACTCGAATTTTTTCGTCTAGTGGAAAGCCAGCTTTATAATGTAAAGCTTTATGCTGATAGTAATCGCAAGCTATTTATAACTGACAAAATGTTTAGAATCAGATTATTATTCTATTATATTGTTTGATCTCTTCTCAGCGCTTTGGGAATTTTCCTTAGTTTTAAAAATACCTGTCAACTGGTCCCTTGGGGATACGCGCGTGATATATTTAAACATCATATTGATTACAAGTGTTGAATGGTTTAATCATGGCAAGAAAGTCTTTTAGGTTAGTAAAAGATTTAGAGAAATTTGACAAAAATAATCTAAGTAAAGAAATCAACTGGTTGCAATGTTTCATTTGCCAAGAAACTCGACCGCAAGAAAAGCTTGTTAGTCCCGGTAGTAATAATCATAGTTTAGACTTACAAAACCAATACACGAAGCTTTTTCAAGATATTAAGCGCTTTGAAGATGCCGGAACATTGACATTATCACTACAAACAATTTTATCCGGTGAAAATGGTGATCAAAAATGTTGTCAAAATAAGGCAGTTTATCACAAACGGTGCAGAAACCAGTACGATGACTTGCACACCATCACTCACAGCACCGCATGTCACTGCCCAGGTTCTTGATGGTGCAGCAGTTGCACAAATTTGTCGTCCAAAAACGTCAAAATCGTTTGGAGAGTACGCAAATAACGAGTTTAAAACTTCAATCAAATGTTTCAATGACCCAGCTATCAGGCGAATCGATGTAGTCTTCGACAGGTATTTTCATTTGAGTTTGAAGGGTGAAACAAGAGATAGAAGAGGAAGTGGAATTCGCGTATCTGTCAAGGAAAACACGCCAATGGTTCGGGACTGGGGAAAGTTTCTGAAAGAGCCATCTAACAAAGATGAATTATTTCATTTGCTAGCAGAAAAGTTAACTACCTGCAGACATGATGGAAAAATAGTTGTGGCTACTACAGGAGAAACCGTACTCTCGTCTATTCCTGTTGACATTTCTGATCTTACCCCGTGTAACCATGAGGAAGCAGATACTAGGATGTTCCTTCACCTCAAAAGTGTTTCTAATGCAGGTCATCGTAAGGCTTCAATCAAAACCGTCGATACCGATGTCGTCGTTATTGCAATTGCACTCTACAGAAAGCTTGGCCTAGAAGAGTTGTGGATTGAATTTGGTAACGGTATACATCTGAGATGGTTACCCATTCATGAATACGCATCCGCTCTTGGTGAGGATATTTGTCAAGCACTTCCGGTTTGGTTTGCATTCACAGGCTGTGACACTGTCTCAGGATTTCATGGAAGAGGAAAAAAGGTGGCATGGAATACATTCAAGTCACACCCACCTGTTACTGATACTTTTAAAAGGTGAAATTCATATTGATATTATACATATTATTTAAAATTCTGGGTTTTCTTTTAATTATAAATTCTTTATTGTTTTATCTGCCTTAACGTTTGGTTAACGCCTTAATTTAATTTTGTCTTAGACTATCAACATTGAAAAGACCAGAGTATATAGAAGAGTATGACCAAAAAGAAATTGAAAGATACGTGGTATTGATTTATGATCGGGGAAGTGGGATTGAGTCTGTCAACTTATGCAGAAGATATTTATTTACAAAGAAACATCGGGCCAGTAACAACTTGCCACCTACCTACGACGCTCTTATGCAACATCTAAAGAGAGCAATTTGCCAAGGAGGGTATGTTTGGACTTGTAGTTTTATTAACTAAGGTTATGATAATTTTTGATTGCTACACATAATAGATTGACACTCTTAAGCTCCAGTTACATAAGGAAAACGACAGAAAGAAAAAAAAAGAAGAAAATCCATGAGTACAGCGTTTATTTATTTACATTTTATTTTTACTTTTTTTGCTTTACAGACTGATCTGGTATAGTTCACTTAGTAAAACATTGGCATATGATCCCAACGATTGGGGCTGGAACGCTACAGAAGAAAATATTTCTCCAGTATGGATGACCATCCCTGAAGCTTCAAAAGCATGTCGTGAATTAGTTAAGTGTGGTTGCAAAGGTGATTGTACACGCTGCAAATGTTACAGAAATAATTTGAGATGCACCGAACTTTGTAACTGCTCAGCAAACTGTACAAATATTCATTGAACTTTATTTAGTGACTCATTAACATTGTAATAAAAACTAATTTTGAGCTTTTTGACTTTTCAGCAATAAAAATATGAAATATCAAAATAACTACCGCTTAAAACCTAGATTTAGATCATCTTTCGTGTATAAGGATTTTTTATTACAATATCACGCTGACGTATAATTTTCCTAGTTTTTCATGAAACTTGTATTTTAAAGTCACTGTACATTGGCAATGTTTCAATATTTTGGTACAATGCATATAAAATATACCGTGGTTTACCTTCTTTAATTTTATTTTATATACTAGCTTTAATAAGTATTAAATGATAAGTATGTATTTAATGCCTTGTATCTCTTAATAGACTGATTTTAAGCACATAGTTCTATTGCAAAATTTGATTAGCGTGAAAACAGCTTTCGATTGATATACAAAAAGCCATATTTTGGAAAAAATAATTTTTTTGATGACGTCATCATTTTTAAGGGGCCTGGGGCACTTTTGGATTGGGGTCTCATCGGATTTTTGAACTTCCGGTCATAACCTAGCACTGTACCAAATTTCATGTTGGTATCACAAAGTGCACAATTCTTCCAGTTGTGCCCCCACTAATTTCCAGATTTTGTTTAAAGTACACAAAATCTTTGTTGTATCGTCATTCAAAATTTTTGTAACAACCTCATCTTCGTTAATTGGAACAGCCATCGGTTTTGAGGTGAAGTACAATTGAACCTGGTGGCGATTAACAGTTATTTCAGTGTACTCATTATTAACCAAAAACAATAACTTCAATGTGTAATGGTAAGGAAATCTTTCCTTTTTTCCCCATAGTTTTACACGAACGGCATTTAACTAATGATGTCGATTGAACGTTGTTTGCTTCAAATATTTGTGAACATTTGATGCACTTAAAAAACTTCTCCCCAATCATCGATTCTGGTGGGAAACAGAATTCTACGGAATTATTTGTTGTTAATGTCAACTTTGATGGATTTATAACTTCGTCTTCGAGTAACACAATATTACAATATTGAGACGCACTTAGATATAACTTCCCAGGAGGTAATTCTTTCACCATAACATGGCGCATCATATAAGTACTGTTCGACTTTACTTGAGAAATCTGGTCTTCCCATAGCGTGATTTTAATATCTCCTGAATCATCATTGGCGAATACATCTTTCTTCAAAACTGGATTTTCATGATATTTTGATGCAATTGTAACTGTGGGACAGTCATGAACTCGAATATGACATTTTAATGACACTATATCCCGTTCTTTTTTGTTGGATAAAACATCTTGGATTGTCAATAACGTATTTCCCAAATCTGTATTTTGAAGACTTGCGGGATCATAATCAAAATCCACAGTTACCGGTTCGACGTAGCTGGCCTTGTTAAATTCGATCTCCAACTGCTTTTTGAATTTGTTCATTTTTTTCTTTGTGTTATCAATTCTCAAAGGAGATTTGCTCTTTTCTGCTAATTTAAAGACATCATGAGTTTCTGGTTTGAATGACACTAGGTCATAAACCTTATCTTTATCTTGAACTGATAATCTAAAATATTCACACTTTCCACTTCGAGCTTTCTTTACAGGTGTTAGATTATGGATATATCCAGTTACAGTGCCTGAAATATAATCAAAATATGAAGATTTAATGAACACGGCATTTTCATCATAAAATCACTGGTTTAAATGAATCAATTAAACGCACTTACATTTGCCATTCATCATTGATTGCTGAGTAGAAAAGGAACAAAGAGTAAATCCAAAATAGCAATAAAAACAAATCGAGTTTAGAAAGTAACAAACTCACCAGCTTCAACTTTTCTCTTTCCAACTTTCTTTTCGCCTTTCTTTCCACCTTTCTTTTCATCATTTGCCGAGTCCATTATATTATTATTATCTATAAAACCAAACAGATAAAAAAGGATTATGGTTTTCAGCAAAAGCCATCATAACACAAGGACTACAAAAAGCCTTTAACGAAACAGATTTATAAGAAAATAAAAAACAAAGATTCTTCAAGCATGGAAACTATTGGATTTTTTTGAAATGACATTCGCTGAGGTAAACAAAATTGAATTCCCTCCAATATGTAAAAAAGATGACAATTTTTAAAATAATGAAATATTTTCATTAATGTATGATCCGCCATGCTATAAATCTACAAGTTCATGTAAAAGATTTTATCACAGGCACAAAATTCGGAGCGACTTTAGAATAACCCCTGCTTCGCGGCTACCTGCGGCTCCGTGGCTTATTGACTACACGCGGGTGTCGTGACTACATGGCTACATGGCTACATGGCTTCGTGGCTACATAGCTTTGTGGCTACGCGGCTTCGCGGCTTCGTGGCTTTGTGGCTTTTTATTTTCAGAATTGATGGAAATGAAAATTGCATCGTAAGGTAAGAATAAAAAGTCAGGGTTTGGTAACTGAATTTTTGCATAGCTAACGTATTTTTCATAATAATATGTTGTTACAAAGAATTAAATTTATAACAATAAATTAACTCCTCTTTCTTTCAATATTGTCCTCATTCCCGGTGTTATAAACTTCAGTATAGGCATATTAAACTTTCTTCTATATTCATGTGCATCTACATTGATTGGTGGCGTTTCATTTTTCTCAAAGACGTCTGTTGCCTTTGATGAGCCAGGAACACAAACTTTGTGTACTTTTCCACATCCATCACTGCATAATTGGTTTACAGCGAGTGTGTACTCATCTTTGACGACAGATCTTAACCGTTGAGCAGTAAAACTCTTGAAGGTCTTGTACGATGTTAAATTTGATGGTGTCAGAAGAATACCAATTTTAATTTCTTCTTCTGTTGGTTGGTTTCGCGTTGGATGAATTTTTTCTGAGAAAATTTCTTTTACAAACTACAAAATAGCAAAAATAAAGTTAGTTATAACATTAACAAAAACACTAACTCCTAGCACAAATTTCATTTAAAAACTATACCGTTATGAAAATATCCTTTTGTTGTTCCAATGTCTCTACGAAATATAATGCGCAGTTGAAGGTGTTAATACCGATCTCCTCTAGAACATAATTGATACTTCCATCGAAAAGCGATTCCAAAGTGTGTATTGCTGCAGCTACACGAGGAACTAGTTCTGCCTTTTTTGACTTTGGTGGCGGCAACCCATCTTGCAACGCAGTGCTTAACTCCATTACAAAGTTGTTTCCATTTCGTTAAATGCCCTCAATGAAAGAAAATTAATAAAAGTAATTTTTTGGGGGTGTAATCAATAATGTTTGGTCGAAATAAATACTTACAGTAAGGCTTCATCGGAGAAATAAAACGCGAACGATTGACTTTCGATTTTACTTAATACGAGATATACACTTCCTATCAAATCATCTCTGAAATGATGTAATTCTTCAGCCGCTTGAACTTGTTCGTTCGGGAGAGCTCTTAATGCGTTTGGCATGTGCACCAAAAAGCGATCTAACAAACCGTTCCCTAAGTCCATTTTCGCGATCATAATGCCCATATTTCTGACTTGTGTAGCACCTGAAAACATAAAATATTTTATAATGTGACAACAAATGAAGCAAGTTATAGTCGTCACTGCTTTATTTCAACCGATTAAACATTACTTGCCTACCTAAAATACAAAACGCACTGTTCTCCACGATTTTCCTTCTATTTTCGGTAGCATAGTTTGTTTCACATTTTTCGCCAGAAAACAATTTGCATAACAATTGCGAATCCCCTATGGAATTTTCATCATCGTTTTTCAGCATCCTATCCAGATATTCAAATATTTCTGGATTAGCCAAAAAGCAATGCTGATCCTTTGATAACAGTTGTATTACTGATGACACTGATGTTATTTACTTCCAAAGGCTGGTGATTTCCCTGTACTCGGTGGACCGACAATTATCGAAAATAAGTTGATGGGCATTAGATGACTTTCCCTCAATTCCATTAAATTTTTTTTCTTTGATAACAGAAATGAAATTAATGTTAAAACACGGACTGTAAGATAGCCAGGATTTGTTCCAATGGACTTCAACTTTAACCTCAGGAACGAAGCCAATTTGGGCGTAAAAACTTTGTTTAATTCAACATCGTTTTTGACAATTCGTTTGTGCAATCCAGACCACGTATCTTCGGATTGATTTTTTAATTGACGAAGCATGGTTCTCGTAATCTAAATAGATAATGTGAAAACAATTTTCGTCATTCCTTCCTTTTAGCTTTGAAGACTTATTTAATCCATCAGACGTGTTATTGTAGTAAAGGTGGTCTATTATGAAACCAGGGTATTTTCAATATTTATATTCTGATTATTATCTATTTCAATAAAGATTACGTAGCTAGCGTGACATATCACTATTTAATTAATTTGTTAACAATTGGAAGATGTTTAGTAAACAATAGATAAGTCATGTATAAATTCCAGGAATAAGTCCTTATCTTTATTGGCATAACGCCACATAAATTCAGCAAGATGTGAAGAAAAATGATTCTTTTTAACGCCAAATGAAGGGATTTTATTTTTCGCTTGACGCCAATGGCCTTCAATTTCGTTAGTGTGGTCCCCATCCGAATTCACAAATTCAATTGAATGGTTCACTTTTAAATGCTGGTAGTCCAGTTCATTTAAAATTTCATATGGTTTCCAACAATCTGAAATAATCACACTGCCAGGAAGTATCCATTTCAATATTATGGGAATCAACGTTTGGCGGTCCCTTTTTTCGACAGCAACAAGAAAGTTTTTCCTGGAATTTTCTTCGATCCCACCAAATACCCACTGCCCTTCAACGTGGTGGCCCTTTGTGGTATTTTCTTTTTCCAAATTTACTTTCGTCGATCTGGACACAAATTTCCTTACCACCAATTTGTTGCTTGTTGTTGCAAACCACAATTTCACACATTTCCCGACAGAACATATCCCAATCTACCGCAGTCGCACTAGATATATTCTTTTGTTTTGCAATTTGAATTTGCTCAACACCTGTTGACCACCAGTAACTCATTTCCACAATTTCTGGAATTGTCAGATTTGATTTTTCAAACCAACTATCTCATCGTATGGAAATCTCTACGTCATGACTTCCTGACTGACAGCGCCATTTAATTCCATCCGAAGTTTTGCTTGGACATAAATGCATTAACCTCTCGCATTTCGTGCATTTTCTGGCGTTTCTCAGAAGGTTTTTATCAAAACACCATTTAATTGCATTTTCTCTGGTGTTTATGATATTGGATAGTAAATATCTATAGCTGGTAAAGGAATTATTTTTTTGTTCTCTAATGTTTCGATCATAGCTTGCGCGAGTCATTTCAGTTTGGGTATAGTTTGTCACCATATTAAAAGTAGAACCGCACTGAACTCCTCTACTACCATGCGTTTTGATGGTATTTCCATATTCTATAATAAACTAATACGTTTAGATTGCCTGATTAAGCTTTCTGATTAGCAAAGATTCTTTATTATGATTGAGTTTAGAAACTATTTTTTTATAAACACACTTACCATGATAAATAAGGTACGTTGATGCTTTAAATAAATTGTCTAGTGACTTTTCACTGTTCGGATAAACGATGGAAATTTTATTTCAATATGGATGGAGATACGTTCCGGCAAATCTTTTACGATCGCAATGATAAACAACGCATACACTTCTCTACCTTTTGGAAATAACGTCGAATAAACAACGGATGATATGGTTAACGACTAGCTTATATATATGATTAATTAAAGTTAGCAATTATAAAAAAATAATTGAACTTAAATAAAGTAACGTTATTTAATACTTTAGTATGACGTCAAACTATTGTTGAAGTTGCAGTGCTATGGTTTCCTAGGTTAGCATAAAGATCTTCGAAGCCACTGAATTGTTATTTACGCATTTCACAGGGGTTATTCCAAAGTCAATTCCTAGATGACTCTGTCCTTCGAGGCAATAACTATTTAACTATGATACACGCTCCAATCAGCTGACAATCATTCCAAATCGGCTAAAGAAATTACTTTGAATACTAATCCTTGTTGTTTGGCAATGAACACTAGTAATACTATGTTTAATGAATTATCAACACCAATTACAGCCAGTTTGTGTCTTGCAAAGCTTTAAGTTGTTTTTACTAGCATTTTTTGTATCTATGCTGTTTCACTCTAGTCATTTCATTATGCTCAAATTGATTGAGGAACATTAATTTATATAAAACGATTCAGTTTCTTTTGATATCACCAACAAACTACTTGTGCAAATGGTTGGATTTTAAATTTGACAGATCAAACTCTATTCACTTCATTTCTTGATCTTGTAACTGCAACTATTAGCTGTAATGAATTTGACCAGATTACAATGGTAATAACTAAACATACCATAAGTCACAATATTCATTCACTGGTTTAATTGCCATTTGCCTTTTGTTATATCCATTATTATTTTAAAACATCTCAAGGAATCTGATGCACATTGATAAACTTATTGAACTGTCCTGTTGTGTGCAACTTGAAGATTCAACGAAAACTCCGTTCTCCCAATATTTTGCCTTCACTGCCTTGAAATAGCCATTATTACAAACAAGAATACCTCATATAAAAATATATAAATATTGATATAAAATATTGATAAAAAAGCTACAATATTAAAGAGGAAAAGTAGTGATTTAAGGGTAAACTAAATTATTGATTAACAAACAGATTTAAGAAGAGAAATTTTAGCATGGATTTAATTTTGACAACACAATACATAATACATGGATTCATTTCCGAAACTTTTACTTTTACAAATATTATTCCCACAAACAATTTCTCTTCTTGAGGCATTGTAATTTTAGATTAAAATATTAACAACTTTCCCTTTAAATTCCAAAACACAATCAAAATCAAAATCAAAATAAATTCAATTTAATTCAAACGTCCTAAGAGAGGGTTTTACAAAACACATGTACAAACAAACGCCAAACAACGACAGCCTATTTACCTCTTCAAAATATTGTACGCATCCATACAGCACATTTGAACCTATCATCTTTAATGCTTGGAAGAGGAAAAGGACGAACAATACTTTAAGGGGTTTCAGCCAAAAACCAACAAAACCAAAAACGGTTGAACGAAAATGAATGACTTGATACTCGGTTTAAATAAAAATTCAAGCTTCAATCATTCAATATTGACCAATAGCAAGTGTTGCTGAATAAGATAAGAAAAAGAAATTTAACTCTTTTAAAACCCCTTTATACAGATAATCACGACCCTCTCTATTTACACAACTACATAACTTCTATTTGATATGATTTGAAAAATTTACAGAAAAATTACATAGAATTTTTGTATTTATTATATATTCTATATAATTTTTGATTGCAATTATTCATTACAAAATAATCACACTCAGACACAAAATAAAAAACAAAACACACACAAGCAGAACACAACACCTTCCCTCCACCACTTTAATCCAGTTTTTTAAGGTGCATTTACAGTTGCACTTCTTCATAATCAAATAGGTGCATTTACATTTACATCATGAGTATTAGTATAGCAATAGTTTGTTGCTTGATTTCTTTGATATCTTTTCAGGTAAGTTGAATTTTTACAGCATCATGATCTGAAAAGAAGACACATTTAATCATTGATTTGACAGTGTAATTCTTAATGAAGCTCTTCTTTATGTAACAATGATCAAGTAATGATCCATCAACATGTGTCGGTTCAGATACAACCATTTCATAGTTTCGAAGTATATCTGAAAGAATATCATTAGATTTGAAATAGTCAATGTTAAAATCACCAAGAAGAATGTCAATATCATAAAAATTAAAGTCTGTGTAAAAATAGTGTGCACACTTTTAAGATTTGCTTGCCATTTGGTAAATACTGAATCAATTTTAAAAAATTTGGTATCGTTGGATAGACATTAAAAAGCACAACATTCTACAGAAATAAAAAAGCCCAAAAAAGAAAAAGAAAATGAAGAAAACAGAAGATGAAAAAAACAAACATTTTATACAAAAGTCATATATATTTGATTTTTACATCATTGGAAACCTTATTCTTTGGCGATTTCAAAAATATATATATTTAATGGAAAATTTCCATTAGTTTTTGTTTATTATGATACATTTGAGGGTATATTGAAATTTTGGCAGTTTTTTTGATTTTTGAAAGACGGGGGAAATATCTGAAAACACAGTAATTGTACTTGTACTTAAGCAAGAACATTAACACATTTTTTATGGTGTGAAAGTAATAAACAAATCACATCACACTTCTCTTAAATTATCATAGGTTGTTACCCAGAGTAATTAGAATTACATAAAATGCCTCTAAGGATTATTTTATTCCGTCTTTGTATTATTAAATGTAAGTGTTTTGAATAATGTATAATTAAATAAAGTAACCCCCGGTTTTTTAAAAATTGCAAATGGTTGAAAAGTCTAAAATGTTCTAAGTAATAGCATCGTTGCTGCAATATTCCAAAAACTAATGAAAATTTTCCATTAAATATATATATTTTTGAAATCGCCAAAGAATAAGGTTTCCAATGATGTAAAAATCAAATATATATGACTTTTGTATAAAAAGTTTGTTTTTTTCATCTTCTGTTTTCTTCATTTTCTTTTTCTTTTTTGGGCTTTTTTATTTCTGTAGAATATTGTGCTTTTTAATGTCTATCCAACGATACCAAATTTGTTAAAATTGATTCAGTATTTACCAAATGGCAAGCAAATCTTAAAAGTGTGCACACTATTTTTACACAGACTTTAATAAACTCATGTAACTTATCATAAAACAATTGTGTTGGTTTACCATGTTTTCTGTACAATACTCCAATCCGAATCAGCTCACTACAAAAAGAGTCTTTGTTTATGTAGACAATGAAAGTCCTGGTTCCAAAGATCCACCGTTGTTATACTCCATGATTTTCACACCAATTGCTATACTTTCATATTTGTCATTAGCATTGTTGAAGATAAAATCTTCAAAATCAGCTAATACATCACAGATCTCTAAAACATCATCATGTGGGAGTAATTGTGTCTCTGTCAGGCATATTACATCACTCTCCAGCAACTCTTTTACACAAGCTATGTCAGGTGCATGCAAAGATAATACATTTAACAAAGTGATAGTAAGAGAATTAGCACATAAAGGTCCCATTGTTTCCGGAAGAGGCAACATACAATTTTGTCGCATCCGCTCATATTCAGTGAATGCTCTCTTGTCAGCTTTTATGGCTTTTCTGTCGTACATTCCAGTTAAGTGCAAACCATTCAGTGTTCTAACGCGACTCATAGCAACATACATTTGACCAGCATTGAATTGTCTTTGGTTCTGTAACTGAAAACTAATAACTTCTTCCTGGACACTTAAGCTTTGAACTTTGTGAATGCTTGTCCCCCAAGAAAGGACCAAACGGAACTGGGTTCTTTCAATCACGGGTGATGAGAGCTTTTTTTATGAATATGAATTTCAGTTTCAACACGGTCTATTGGAACATAGCTACGTGTTCTAGCAAAATGATCAGAAGCCATTTTTATTAACCCGGCATCCTCATCCATGAATTTTACATAAACTTTAATGACTTTATTGCGGTTGCATTTGATAGATTTTACAACACCAATTTGTCCATTTATAAGTTTATCAGCTATGTCGATATTAGAGGTAAGCATAACTTTTGCCCCAACTTTAAGAACAAGCTTTGTTGGAAGACCACCATTGTCAGTGTGCTTACGATTTATTGCATCAGTGATTAATCTGTCCGGTACATCTTTTGGCAAATCATCAATCGCATTGATCACAAATTCTTGACCGTTCAAACTTTCAAGCTTTTTTTGGTTGTAGGCAGTAGCTGGAGCATTTTCAGCAAAGAAATGACTTGCTTCACTAGGATAATCCAGGGAGGAATCCAAAATGTAGCGAGATTGAAGAAGATTTTCATCCTCAGGAGATAGATTTGCAGTGCGGATATTGTTAAGGAGGTCAATGAATACATTGTCACCTTGCTGTCGCATTACTTCAGTTAGCTCAGCAATCTTAAAGTTATTCCAAAGTTGTAGTAAACTTTCAACAAATCCACTAGACATATAAACAGGCTTTCCCATTACTGGAGGTACCTGAAAAAAATCACCAGATGCAATGATAGTTCTACCAGCAAATGGGACATGAGTACTAACGCCAAATATCTCACATAACCGTAAATGTACATTCTTGAACAGTTCTTCTGAAACCATTGATATTTCATCAATAATTAACACAGTCACTTCTGAAAGCTTGTTTCGCAGTGATGATCTCATTTTATCACTAAGTGGAGCATAACCTTTACCATGCATTCCCAATCCCGAGTGTATTGTAGTACCACCTATGTTGACAGCAGCTACACCAGTAGGCGCCAACAATAACACTCTCGGTTTTTCAGGGTTAGTAGCTTTACGAAGTAATTCTTTAGAAATGGCATGATAAACTGTTTTCAACAGATGTGATTTACCACAGCCTCCTTGGCCAGTTAAGAAAATGTACAAAGGAGCAACAACTTTTAACACAGCACAATTTCTGAATTTGATCAAATTTTTTGCCCACGTTAAGATGGTGTCAAAGATTTCCCGTTGTTTATTGTTAAGAGAACGTATCTTTGTGTTGGTTTCATTGTCATTTAGTACATATTGTCTTTCTGGAACAATTCCTGACGTAGAAGTTGGATTTTCATCCTCAAGTTCATCGTCAGAGATGCGATCATTCAACAAATCTTGAATTTCCTCATTTTCTTGCTGTGCAAAAGGATCAAAACTAGTTTCAAGATCTTCTTGGTAGTTTCGAAAGGCTTCATCAACAAGTTCCTCATGTGGCTCAATCTTTGGTTTATTGATGTTAACTGCATCAAAAACACCAGGCTTTGAAAGTTTTTCCAAATAAGTGTCACATAGCAATTCCTTATCAACCCGGAAAGGAAAATACATAAACAACAAATGATGAGCGTATTGTTCAGGAAATCGATGTCTGTTAGGTACATGATATCTCAAGACAGCACAAGTTTTCCTGCACTTCACAGATAAGGACTGTTGAAACTTTCTTCTTCCATTACCTCGTCACTCAGAACAACAGGTTGATTATCATTGTCATTTGAGTCGTTTGGCTTGGATTCCAGAAAGTAGTATGCTAAAAATTCGGCAAAGCACATGTTATCAACCATTGCAAACTTTCCACCTTTAAATGAGTTATCTGGTCTGTCAAGGTAACGATCAAGCATATTTGTCTTGAAAATATCATTGCTATCCTCAGGCAATTCCTCCAATTCTTTTCGAGAGTTGCAAATTCGAAATCTATTTTCTGGCAAATTGCTATTAGCGAAAATTACTTTTGGAAATGTCTTGTGCAGCCACAACTCTGGCATCACATGATACACTGCTTCCTGCACAGAGCATTCTCTTCTGGAAGAGTATGCCTTAGCAATCAATAACATTTGATCAAATTTATTTAGGTTTTGTGATTTTGATTCCTGTAAAGCTTGCTTCATTGCCTTGGAGCACTCATCCTCTGATTTGGAAAGATATTCGCACATGTATGTAATGGCTTTGTAATGGTTGAAGACAGGTTGAATGCCCATGTTAGCTTCCCAAGCTGATAATCCTTCAATAAAGTAGTTGTTCACAAAGCAAGAACTAGGTGGCCGGCGTAAATGAATTTCATAGTCGGCATCCTTTGAAATTGATAATGCACTATAATATTGTTCTTCTGTCAAGTCTATTTTATCCAAAATCTCAGCAATTGTTCCGGGATTCTCATAGTCATCTCTTAATGGATCCATTACATTGTGCTTTTTCGGTTGCAGAAACTCGTCAACATATTCTTTAACTTTATCTAAAACAGTTTTTCTATCTTCCAGAAACTTTTCTTTCTCATTAGCATCCATATCTGCAGGTAATGGACTGGAAATAATAGTGTGATCTGTAAAGAAATGACCAAAGTTAAATCGACAAGAGCTGTTCTTATATTTCCTACAAGTTTTAGAATGATTATGAACTTGATATGTCTTTACCAATTCAAACAATTCGGGTTCAAGTGTAGGATCTGGTAAATCTGCTCGAACAATTTCATCAACAAACTTTATATATTCATCCTTGGAGTTTTCTGTCAAAACAGGGGGATCTTTGATCCACAAGAAAATATATACATGTGGGCTTCCTCTTACTTGAAATTCGACACGAATAACGTAGTAGCTAAGTTTCCCCAAAGAACCAGCTGTAACAATTTCCTTAAAGAATGTTTCAACACAATATTGAAACTGTTGAGCCAAGAAAACTGGGTTCTTGTTCAAAATTCGGCATTTATCTTCATAACTCATGTTGCGGATTTCATCTTCCCGAAGATTCATTTGACAGATTTTGGATAATATTGCAGGTAACTCTGGCCAACGTAAATCTGCACATGATAGAGTCATAAAAAAAAGTAGGAATACCAAGCTGTTTTACCATTGCTAGAACTTCCAACAGGAATCGTTTCCAATAAGCTGGAGTCCCCTTTATCTGGTTCATAAAGTTAAATGCTTCATCATTCGCAACGAAACTTCTGACAGTTTCTTGAAAGTTTTGAGACAACATACCAGCCGTAACATTACCACTAGAAAGTTTTTTCATGGCAACATTGATTTTACTGTGGAGATTTGTAGACTGGACAACATAATTGGCAAAAAATATGTAATCTGCATCAGATGAAAACTTTTGGCTGTAATTTAATAAGCGTTGATTGAAATATTTAACTGGACTAATTGGAACAGTGCGTTCAACATTATATCCAAATTTGCTATAAGGAAACAAATGTGGCCATTTCCCACGCCATTTCCTCACAATATTCATCAGCATATATAGGGATGGCTGTACATCCTTCACCAGGGGCAATGGTAACCATATCATCATTAACATCAATAGGTATTTTAGGTGTCATGACGGTTTCGTTTGAAGCTGCTCGGCGCTCATCTAATGGTTTGTCATAGGGTTCATTATCATTTCCATCAGTATCACGTAATTCATTTACTTCACTTACTTCATCCACATCAGCATCATCAAAATTATACATGTCGTTAGAAATATTAGTCATATCAACTATTACATTACTATACAAATGATTATTATATTTCAAAAAGTCTAAAGCTTGCACAAGTATATCAGGTCTAACAGGTTCAAAGTAAACATGTCCATGATACACCAATTTCCGTTTTAGTTTCAGCAATAATGAGCCATTACTATCAGCAGGCCTTTGCAAAACATTGGTTACACTTTCAATATCTATTGGTACATTACAAATTGCTCCTTTCACTTTGGGAAAATTTCCGTTTGGCATTATCACAATTTTCTTGAATAGAATTCGTTTTGAAATGAGAACTTTTTCCAAACGATTGATGTCAACTAGATGATGCGGTAAATCATAAATTTCCAGTTTGTTCCAAACACTTTGGGTTGGTACTTTTTTCGCCAACAGCTTCCGGTGACAAGTAATACAAATATATGTCATACCATCAAAACTTAAAACAATTGAATATTTAAAATCATCAGTTTCAATATTACTTTAGGGGAAGAAACTTTCGCGAAAAGAAACTTTCGCGATTTTCGCGAATTTTGGGCAAATTCGCGAAAGTTATTTCCGCGAAAAATTCTGTAAAGGCTGATTCGCGAAAGTTTTTTCTCGCGAAAAAAAATATGAAAAACAGCAATTTGCAAAATTTTACGAAGTTTTGGGTTAAAACTGGTGGGTATCATCAAGGGTATGATATAGACAATGTTTTGTTTTACTTGTACACTGATAAGCATAATATTATCTTCGGATAAAAAGAACATACGGCAAAATTGAACTTGCATAAAATACAAAACATAAGACGGCTAAATGTCTAGAGATAATGTCTTTGAATAACTTTGAAAATGAACGACTCACTTGTTTAGTTATGACGTCATTACTATATATATTGATTGTTATCTAAGGAATGCAAAAATTATTTTCCCACGGTGTGGTTGTAAATATACAAAAGAGAACTAAATTTTTGAAACTCGCCAAAAATTTTTTTCGTGATCTGAAAACAAAGGTTAGATCAAAGAAAACAAATTATAGCAGGTAGCCTGATTCGCGAAAGTTTATTCCCGTGAAATATTTTAGAGAGCTCCATTCGCGAAAGTTAATTCTCGCGAAATGCAAAAATTTCGCGAATTTGCCCATTTGCGAAAGTTTCTTCCCGCGAAAGTTTCTTCCCCTAAAGTATATTTACTTTCATCAAAAGAGACAACAGATTGCTTATACAAACAACGATTACATGAAACACAAATATAGTAAGGTCCTTCATTAATCGTTTTTTTGAATGATTTAATACGTTTTTCGGCTGTTGTAAATAAATTATTTTTAGCAGCAACATGTATGTTTCTCCCTTTTAATTCTTAACATTTCTTTATGCTCAGGAGAGTCTTTTTTGCCAAGATACGTATGATGCACTTTTGACAATAAGTCTTTATGTTGTGGACTACCTTTCATGGATGCATATTTTTCTTTAGATAATTTACGTTTTGATTCCAGATGTTCCTTGTGCTGATCTGTTCCAATATTCTGATGGTATTTTTCTTGAAGAGATGCTTGCTTTTCTATATGTTGAGGGGTATCCTTGCTTTCCAAATATTTCTGATGTATAATGTCCTTCTTATCCAAGTATTTCTGGTGAATAGCGTCTTTGTTTTCTAAATACTTTTGATGAAATGTATCACTGTTCTCTAAATATTTTTGGTGTAATGTATCTTTATTCAACAAGTACCTTTGATGAAAACTTTCCAACTTTTTTAGATGATCATCAGAGCCTTTTTTAAATCCATAATCAAGGCGCATTTTATGAAGGTGGTCTTGTCCACTAACTGTATCTTTACCCTTAGTGACTTTCTGTTCATCACACCATCGCTTTAACATTACTTCATGATTTTGAGGTTGAAATTCTTTCGATAAATCTAGTTTACGCTTTTTAGCTGCGCCACTTTTTGATGTTTTGTTTCCTGATTCTATCAATTCAACCATCAAGAATTGGATTTGACAAAACACTGTATTGCGATCGATCAAGTGAACTTCTGTGAGGTACCTTTGAAGTTGCATTATGCTTGAAAATTTCAACAAAGTTGCTGATCCATCTTCAACAGAAACACCGGTGTCATTCCGACTGTGCGAGTCAAATACATAAAATGCCCTTTTGTCCCAAGAAATACTAAAAGTCATTTGATTTACAAAGAAAATCATGCCATTACTTTTTCCATTTAGACGATCGTATGATGCTTTTAAAAAATTGTAGTTATTTCTATCTATTTCAGTTGTCACATTTTCCACATATGATATCACAAATTGCTTTTGTTCAATTTCCAATCGATGCAGTAGATCATCTACTGCCAAATATGGAAACAAATTCAAATTTTGAAATAACTCATTACCTTAAATCATAACATAATCAAGGTCAGTGGTTTTCCAAAAACACATGTTCTTAAATTTTGACCAGCACAATCAAATCAATGAATTACAGGCACATTGCATGCCAGAACTTGCACCAAACATTGCATTACCCTGATGAAATGATGCTTTTACTAACTTGGCAATCTTGTATGTGGGTCCAGGATTACTTTCCACATCGCCATCAATAAGAAGTTGAAGCACTGTTAAAAAACTAAGATCTATTATCATTAGGCAAAGAAAGACATAAGCAAGGAAATGTTGGCAAACCATATCACAGAACAACAACAGTGTCAAATAAAAATTTGTATTACCAAACCTCCCTCCTCTCTCTTAATACAAGTATAGAAGCAGCCACAAGAAGCTCGCCACTGCTCAATACTAATCATCTTGAAAATAGAGTTAACCTTGCAAATACAGCCTTTAAAAGTTTCAAATACAATAATGTACCTTCTGCAATAAATATTTATCACCAACAAGTTAAATCCGATGAAATTTTCAAACAAATCTGTACGCTTTAAACTCGCAGCGAAGTTACAAAACCAGCATGCTGAAAGACCCATGAAGAGAGGCCATTTTGTGAACGGCGTGCAAATAAAAAGTCGAAAAATACCCGGATGATCACATGGCATGGCAAAAATCGAGCCAATAAGGTCAGTTAATTAGCAGCCTTTAGCATGGGTGGCGCTTTATTCACCAATAAACATTGACACGCCATTTGTATGAACCAATGAAATTCGAGAAACGAATATGCGCCAGTTTGGACAGTAAGATGGAAAAAAAAATCAGAAAAACACGGACGATCGTAAAGTATTTCTTGCTTACGCAGAAATCCAAATAGTTCTTCAAAAACTAAAAGGCACTGCTATATCACAGTTACAGTTACTTTGTTTTCTTCTTATAAAAAGTCAGCCGTGTTTGAAAACAAAAAGTTATTGCATCAGCCACCAAAGTTTATTCTAAGAATTCTTTTTACATAAAATTCAAGGAATATTTATTTAAACAAAAAGAATTATTGACATATAAGTTAAATGTGAAAAAGAAGTGAAAAAATGAGTAAAGAAAGGTTAAAATTCACAAATAAATACTTACGTCTTTTTCTCAAATAACACAACGGCAACAGGCATGTCTTCAGGTTCAGAACGAAGGAGAAGACGGAGAAACTGAGGTAATCACTAGCATGCATGCGTAGTAATTCAAAACTGCCGTTCTTCGCTCGTCCATCGTCTTTGCGTAAGGTCCCTATTAGTACACTCAAACTATCTAGAGCGGTCTGTGCAGCCCATGCGATATCACGATTTTTCTGTCTTTTTCCTTTAAAATAGAGCCATGTTTTTGAATGACTATCGTTATTAGACCCACAACGAGAGCTGTCACACACAGAGCGATGCTCATCGACATATCCATTCCTAATACCAAGCATGTAATCTCACCACCAGAGAGTACGATATTCACCGCGATCAGAATGTAAGACATGTATTTTGCAACTGTTGAGTAGTATGAAAATTTGCGCTCTAAAAATGTTCGGTATTCTAGTTCCTGAGATAGGTATGCTTCTGTCTCCTTAACCGTTTGAACTCTGAAATTTTGTACGTATCTACCCTCCTCAGGGTCTGATAAAACAGGATATAGCTTCTCTGTATTCACGTCGTACATAGCCATCTGTTTATTTGAAGACGACGAGCATATTGATAGCTTGTAAATCAACTTTCCTGCCTTGATCGTCAGTGACGTAAAAATTCAATGTTCGCGTTGAGGACCTCAATTTGTTGGTAAACATAGGGCGTTCATAGTGATACAACATGATGTCGCCATACTCGTACTCTGGCTTCTGAAGTCTAAAAATGTGTACGATTTTCGTAATTGCACCGTTTAGCAGAATATAGCTGTTTTTGAATTCCTCACAGTACAGCCGTATAGACTTAAACGTACAGACGTTTGGCACCGATCTATATTCACCTTGAGTATACTTCTTCTTATCTAATCCTAAAAGTTCCCCTACGTTTTCAGTTATTGAGACATAATACCCTTTTTGTACTGATAAGTGAAGCTTACTATCCTCTCTTAGATCGAGATTTGCGCATCCAAGTGATCTTGCATTCATTCTTGAACGAATACTCTTTGACGTATATAATCCAGGCGGAGCCTTGAATCGACGGGGTCTTTTTTTGATACTTGATCAATGGTAAATTTAGCGTGTTGAACTAGGTTGAGCCACCCTACGTATAACACTGCTTCTTTTATTGCAATCTCCGTGCTTTCTTTTAACTCTGTTGGTAACTTGGTTTCTCCAAGATGAGTGATGTTCAGATATATATCTAAGCTATTGACAACATTCAGAAGTGCTTCAGCACAATTTGTTAGCACGGCTCGTGGGTCGTTGTCCGCCATGTTTGTTTAGTGAATTTGTTTATGAGCATTTATGCCAATAATTGTTTTTATTAAGAAAATTATTTTTCTCAAAAAATTCTTTTCCCAGAGAATTCTTTGCATTTTATTAAAAATAAATTTTTCCGAAATAAAAAGTAAATATCAAAAACAATCTTAAAAGACGTAAAAATGTAAAACTATTCAAAATCGAAAGCATAGTTCATTAAGAATAATTTGATATCCAAATATATTAATGACACAAATTGCGCTCCATGGAATAATAGCATTGTCTGTTTTTGCAGCAACATTTTTGCTTGCACGGTTCGTCGGTTTCGTCCGAAAAACTGCTGAATATCTTGCGTCTTGACTTCCATTTTTTCTTTTTCTTTGGTGTCTGTGTAAACTTTACGACTTTGACACCGGTTCCATCTTGTTCTGGTTCCAAGAAGGATCCTAATATTTCTTCATTTTTTGGATCGGTGTATAATTCCTGTACAAGTTGTTTGTATTTTTCAATAACAAAAGATTGGTTACTGTTCTTGGGATCTTTGTTGTGTTTTTACACGCAATCTCCATGCCTCCTTAAACTAAAGGCGATCTCTAAAGGTAGTGCTCACTTGTCAGTTGAACAATAACAATCTGACTCTGGATATTTCCATTAAAAGATGACCAACAACAGTTTCATTATCCATTTCACATTCTTTTATGTCATACATATCAAATTCGTTATCTGTCTCATGGTAGCAATTTAAAATTTGATGAGGTTCTGGATTCCAAAATTTTCGATAGTGGTGGTATCCGTGAACAGCTGCTGTGAATTCAAATTTTCAAGTATGCCATCTCCAGTACAGACAAAAGGATTGAGCAAACTGATCGAACACCTGACAATGCAATGTTATCTTTAAAAACATGCTTTCGAATTTTCCAACTCTCGAAAAAAACTGTTGAATGAAAGTACCGTTCGAAGGTTTTGCAAAGTTGCAGCAGTCTGACAAGCAGAAGCTTGAAGTTAAACAGGAATTGTCACTTTGTATAGGAAGATCATTACTGTTAGGTTCACTTGATGCTATGGTACAAAAGTATCTGCGTTCCTATAGAAGTTGCGGTGGTCCAGTCAATTCGGTAATTGCATTATCGGTCGTAAAGGTGTTGACTTAAAGGAATCTGCAATTGAAGCTTGATCATATTGATTTTGACTCATCCTCTTGGACAAAAAGCCTTTTTTGCAGAATGGGATATTCAAGAAGAATGAAAACAACAGGAAAAGTGGAATACCAGATGGTGCAAAAAAAAGAAGCCAAGCTATTAATTCTACACAAAATCACATCGATCGTAGAAGAACACGATATTCCAGCAAGCCTCATTATGAATTTGGATTATACACTGCTCAAGTATGTTCCTGTATCACATCACACCATGGCCAAAAACGGAACAAAATCCATATCCATTGTCGGTAGTTCAGACAAGCGTTGCATAACAGGAACATTTGTAATCACGCTTGATGGAATCTTTCTACCAATACAATTAATATACGGTGGTATAGCCAAAAAAATTTGCTGCGTTACAAATTCCCTGAATTGTTCTCCTTCAGCAACACTGAAGAATCAGTTAAAATCATCAATGAAATTATCATACATTCATTCCAGGAAATTGCCCCACTTCCAGAGGCTGAATCAAGAAATAACAACTCAATTTTACCATTGAAGGCAAACCCGTCAAATACCCGTCATGACCTAGACAGTGATGATTCTGTTTGGGGATTGGATAAGGACGATTTTCATCGAAACGCCATTGATTTCATAATTGATGATGGCGAAAACTAAAATTTTGTATAGTTCTTGTATTGTATATTATTTTTATTAGTACTGAAAAGTAATACGCAACAAAAAAAATAGGAACTTATCTATGATGTCTGGCAAATTAAATTTCTACCAAATTTAATTTTTTTTTACATCCGCCAAATTAATTCTCCCTAAATTCAGATTTTTTGCCTTGTCAAACTAAATACCCGCCAAATTTAACTTGTTTTATCATCTGCCAAATTTTTTTCCCGCCAACATTAATCCCCGTCAAAATTAATTGCCCTAAGGTGTTGGTTCAGCCTTTCATAACATTAAGTACTTTAATGTCAGATATCTTCGCGGGAAGAAAATTTTTGCATTTTCACGGAATTTAATTTCGCGGTTTGTAGATTTAATCAAATTTTGCGGTAATTTAATTTCACGGTTGTGCGAAAATTGGAATTAAGAAAATTGAATTTTAACACTAATAAGCTTTCTATTTAAAACAGCAACTAAATAAAATACAATCAAAGCTCTTCAGCAATTAAGTCAAATACATTGCCATCATCATATTCCCATTCAGACTCATCTGATTCGCTTTCATCATCGGATGAATGATTCTGTATAAGATGATCCTTATCAATCGCCGCAAGTTGATGATCATCTTGATCAACTGAGGGCTGGCTTACAAGGGGATCAATGTCAGCAAAGGGATCCAATGGTGTCAAACCAGATTCTCCCTTTTGCAATGCATTTGTGATATTAAGATGCGTCCATCGAGAAAAATGAGGTGGTTGATGCAATACAAATCATCTCTGACCTTCCAGTACTCTGTCAAGTAAGGCGGTAAACTGTCCTTGTTTTGTGGGAAACCTCTCTCTATCATAGCTCGTAAATCTTGATATGCGGGGTCATGTGATGCCACTTGGGATATGTTATCTAATGAGCATTCATTACGGAATTGAAGATGGGCGGCCGCCGATACTGCACTTTCGATTTCGTTGATGCTGTGTGCATCTGGTGCAGTTGGTGGAATTCTTGACATAGCATCAGCTCCGGTGTTGCTAGTTCCTGGTATAGCGATAACGTGGAATTTGTACATTAGTGTATTTTCTCTAATTTTTAACAGTCTAGGGTTTTTTATTTCGTTTAAATCACGGTTGTTGAAAATACGGACGAGTGGTTTGTGATCTACAGCCACTATAAGGTTGTGGCAGCCCATGACAAACATCCGACACGATTGTAGCACAAAAAGTAATGCTAGCGCTTCTCCTTCGATAGGAGCATATCGACTTTCTGCAGGCGTCGTGAATCTCGAACCTGCATAGACAATTTTCCTGTGGTCTTTCCCACAGGAAGGGTCAATAGTGGTACAAAAACAATGTTTCTGAAGGAGCGTAAAGCCGATTCCACTCTTTGACCAGTCTGTGGTTAAACATGTTCGTCAAATTGTTTCAAATGTTCGAACTCCATCGTTGATACTGCCCATGATTTCCATTTTGGAACGCTGAAATAATGTCTCAAGTGTGTCGTCCCAATAAAATTCGCCGTCATGTTTCAAGAGTTCGCGGAATGGAGACATGATTGGCGCGTGGGCGAAGGTGTATGAGGCTTGGTTTACTAGCCCAAACCACGATCTGACTCCAGTAATGTTTCTAGTTGATCCTTGTATTCTGGTGTGGCCGGGAACGGTAATTTTTCTGGAAGAGGTGGACAGGGAGATTGAGTTAGACATCCACATTTCGCTGTTTTGTGGTGTTGGTCGATGGATTGTGTGCTGTTTACTTGGCTTTCGGTAGTTTGATTTGGAAAATCGCATGGGATTATATGTAAGTTTTTCAGGGCTGTTTCGGAGAGAAAGAGTCCCTTAACGTTATCACAAATATAAATTATCTCTGTGGTTGTCGTAGAGTTAGCTTCGATGTCCGCGATTAGTACACCTTGTATGTATAGATTGTAGTTGTCGACGGCACGAAGTCGGTGGCATGTTTTGATTAACATACTCTTTGTGCAGGTGGGCGATGATAAAAGTTCAATACCTGCAGTAAAAGTTTGTGCGCCTGTATCTGCGATCGCGATCAGATCAACAGCTCGAATGTTTTTGAAAAATGATACTTTCCCCAATTTTTTGTGTGCAGATAAGATAGAGGTATTGATGCGCAGTGTTGGTTGCGGTTTTGGTGTTTCTGGAACTAGTTCACCGTCTTTCCATTTGCTGTGTGGTATCCCATCGCTGTTGTCTAGTCATAAAGGGGTGGTGAGGCTTCCGAAGAATGAGATCTCTCTGACTGCATGAGGCTGTTTTTCTTCAAGGTCGTTCTGGACGGCTCCAGTCTTGCTACTCATACAAACGGTCGAGAAGTGGTTAAATTTTCCACAATTGTTACATTTACGTCCTTTGGCAGGGCATTGGTCGCATCCCTTTAGGTGTCGGTTGCGTCCACATTCACGGCACTTGATCTCTGTTTTATTAAAATCGTTAGGGCGTTGGCTTGTGTTGGAAGATTTTTGGCTTAAATCGTTTCGTTTCGAGCGCTGGTAATCAGATTTGATTGGGTTAATATCAGATGTTGATTGTCCTGGTCGAAAGTGCTCTGTCGCTTGTGTGGTTGATTCAAGGGTTAAAAGACGTTCAGTCATTTGCCGGAGGGATTCGATCCTGGACATTTCGCTAAGGATTTTTTGTCCTATGTGAGGTGCTTAGGAAGCCAGCTATTCTCTGCGACATAATCATATTCTCGGAGTACGTGGTATTGCAGTCTGTGTTTGCACAATTACATTTCAAAACAAGGTCGCATAACATTGCTTGGGATTTCAGACGAGAAACATAATGTGTCACCTTGGCGCATCGAAAAGAATTCTTGTCTATAAACTTCAGAGTGAATCATCTTGACAGCAACTGATTTAATGTGTCCCAAGAGCTCCTCCTCTGTTGCAGTTTTCAATGTCTCTGGTCCAACAAAATTGAATAACATTTCGTTTACTGTCGGGTCACAGGAAGATCTTAGTTCGTTCCGTATATCCCGTAAATCAGTCAACTTCGCCATTTGTCTGTATCTGTCCCATGCGTCAGTGAAGATGATCCATTTGTTGTCGGTGCAATCGGCCGATATTGTTGGTCTTTCAGGTTTTGTGCAACGGTTTGTTATTGTATCGGTTGGTTGGGTAGTTGCAGTTGTTGATGGAAGAAACTGGGACATAAGTTTTGTCATTTGTTCCTGCATGAGCAGTAGTTGTTTCTGCATTTGTATCATCATGTGCATCGTCGCGTTCGTTGGATCAGTGGGCGGCGGTGGGTCAATCGGGGCAGTATTAAGGATGTCGTCCAGGTTCTGCGGGATGGTGCCGGATGGGCTGTCAGACATCATCTATGCAGAATACACAGGTATGTACGAAGTAACAGATAAACAAAATGTGAATGTGACCACTGAAACGGGTGTAGAAAATTCAAGATGGCGGTGTGTTTACTTTTGGTGTCGAGAGGAATGAGAGTTCTTTACCTTTGATGTGACTTGGTTTGTTAGCAGGCTTTTGTAACAAGCGTCGATGTTTTTAACAATGTAGCAATCTTCTAGCAAGTGACTACTTGCAGCGCCATGTATATAACCAAAATAGTGATAAATATCAAGCAGCAGTCTGTTCTCTACGATGAGTATTATATTCTAAGACAAACACTAGTTTCTAAAGGGTAAAATATAAAACAAATACAAAGATGCTCAAACGCTATATATACAGTAACATTCGTAACTCAAGTCCTTAACACTGAATGTGCTTTCTTGAAAAGAAACTTCAGCAATGTATTTGATGCTTGAAGAGTCTATGTATAATTCTATGATTCTATTAATTCACATAAGAAACACTAGGCAAGTGTCTTCAATTATAATATAAGGTATTATGAGTATTTCCTTTTTTTTTCTTTTATCCACATCACAGTTCTCCAAATACTTCGCACAAACTGATCATACAAATGAGAACAAACAATGAGAAGTCATAAAATGGAATCAAAACGTTCGAACTTGCAATAGAAAAGCATGCGAGTCAAGATATTTGAAAATTACAGAACAAATTTTACCACAAAGTTTGTGGATACTTCAACTACTTAGAAATCATGAATTTGAACCATATAACCATCTTTCTTTCAACCTCATTGAAAGTTTTTTTTGTAGTATTAAGAGATATAATGTATGTTACCAATAAGTGTGAGACAAAGTAAAATGCCATATAAAATTAAAAAACCTTGTATTTACTGATGGTTTCGGTCATTTCTTGAATGTCTACATACCTTATACACTTAAATTTTTAGTCAGAGCCATTGTAAATAAACCTCTGTGTGGATGTTAATTACTCACTATTGCCTTTGTGACATGGAAAAATGCTACTATGAGCAACTATGAATAATGTCAGAACTACCTTTTACATTTTTTCAACATTCAGAATTGTTAAAGTTACTTAGAACTGTTTACCAGCGAAGTGTCTATCAACAATAATTTAACGAGTCCTTTATCACAAAAAGTAAATATTTTTAAAGTGTATAAGCTAGTGACACTGAAGGTAGCTCTTTTTTTAGAATGGCTTTTTTAGAATATTGATTGAAAAAGAAGGACAGCCCTTCACCTTAAATTCAAGGGTGATGCGATCAGACCCAAAGCAACCCCCAAGTTATGCCACTGCCTACTTATTTTGGAGGTCTGGAAACAAAGTTATTCAATCTGAATACGAAAATAACACAAAAAGTCCCGAACACACTTCAGGTTCACTTTTTGGGAAATGCAAAAAAATGGCTGCAAATTTGTGAAATATCTTTTGTGAAAATATTTAAATGTCGCTATCATATAAAGTTGTGAATCATGAAAAAGCAAAACGTTGGACTCAGAAAATGTTGCGGAAGTGGCGAGTATTTTTGTGCGCCCGATCTTTTGTGCCTTTGAAATATGTTTGTGTGGGCATATAACTTAATGCAATAAATAATAACAAGAAGTTGAAACAACATATTATATCTACGGATATTTCGTCCAACCTCTGTGGACATTATCAACGTATGAAAATTTACAGCGCAAAAGTTAACTATTATATGCCTAATTCTATACAAATTACATACACATAATGACATTACCATGACAACTATAATATATAGATATATAGACAAATAAATTATTACTAGCCGCCAAGGCGGCGTCGCTCGCGGATGTTCACCTGCTCTGTATCACTGTATCAATAAACGTCAAATTTCCTTATAAACGGCTCGTACAACTTGTGTTCAACCAGAAGCATATTCGAAGTCACAACCTCTGATAAAACCAATCTTTTATCAGTGTAACAATACACTCAAAATGTAAACAGAGAAAACTTCAACTTTTTATTAGCTTTTGTTTTAAAAAGTTACGCACTCTAACATGGGTGCTATCAAACGTAAGGGGGAAATAGTTTCTCTTCTTAAAAACATCACCACGGAGGAGAGAAAAAAGGCACGTGCTAAATGAATAAATAGAATAAAAAACGTTCGATCAGAATGCTTAACAATTAAAAGAAGAAATTAATTTGTTAAAAGAAAAGCAAAAAAAAAAAAAATTTGTTTTGATATAATACTCTTTTTTTACCTATCGGTTTTTAAACATTTTGATTGCTCAAAAAAAAAGTTCACCCGTCTCAGACAGTCAGGCAAGAGATAGTGGCAAACCGCACATGCTGCCACGTTCTGCCACTGCTGGTTTTTGTCCAAAATGTTTAATCAGTTAGTTTCTTTGTATTAAGTTGATGTACTGTTTTCAAAGCCAAGTCAACGTGGAATATAAAACTAACAATAATGATAAAAACAAAACGTTATTCCTATTAGTTCATCAGCCAAAAAAAGTCACGTTCGATTGGGTTGCAATGTATTTGCTTCGAACTCACGTCGCACACAAAAAAAAGAAATAATTTCGCTCACAACTCAATCTACCATTTTGCGTGACTTACAAACAAACAAACAAACAAACAGACAGACAGACAGAGAATCGGCTATTAATATGTAGACTAGCCGCCAAGGCGGCGTCGCTCGCCGCCGATGTTCACATGCTCTGTATCACTGTATCAATAAACGTCAAATTTCCTTATAAACAGCTCGTACAACTTGTGTTCAACCAGAAGCATATTCGAAGTCACAACCTCTGATAAAACCAATCTTTTATCAGTGTAACAATACACTCAAAATGTAGAGAGAGAAAACTTCAACGTTTTATTAGCTTTTGTTTTAAAAAAGTTACCCACTCTAACATGGGTGCTATCAAACGTAAGGAAGAAATAGTTTCTCTTCTTAAAAACATCACGACGGAGGAGAGAAAAAAGGCACGTGCTAATTGAATAAATAGAATAAAAAACGTTCGATCAGAACGCTTAACAATTAAAAGAAGAAATTAATTTGTTAAAAGAAAAGCAAAAAAAAAAAAAAAAAAAAACACATTTTGTTTTGATATAATACTCTTTTTTTACCTATTGGTTTTAAACATTTTGATTGCTCAAAAAAAAAGTTCACCCGTCTCAGACAGTCAGGCAAGAGATAGTGGCAAATCGCACATGCTGCCACGTTCTGCCACTGCTGCTTTTTGTCCAAAATGTTTAATCAGTTAGTTTCTTTGTATTTAGTTGATGTACTGTTTTCAAAGCCAAGTCAACGTGGAATATAAAACTAACAATAATGATAAAAACAAAACGTTATTCCTATTAGTTCATCAGCCAAAAAAAGTCACGTTCGATTGGGGTTGCAATGTATTTGCTTCGAACTCACGTCGCACACAAAAAAAGAAATAATTTCGCTCACAACTCAATCTACCATTTTGCGTGACAGACAAACAAACAGACAGACAGACAGAGAATCGGCTATTAATATATAGACAATAATTACGGTAATAATTCCCTTATTAATCACAAAGTACGTAATGCAAAAAACAACAAACTACATATATTATAAATCACGACACAACCTAGTCACCAGGAGCGGACTAAATGACTTGTGCCTTTAATGCTACGGTGAACTTCGTATGTATCTCAACGAAATTTATTCTCTTATTCTCGGGTTTCATAGAAAAAACACAAGTAATTTGTTCTGGACAAATTATTTATATCAACGTGAATGTGCAAAGTGAAGAGTCCTAAGTTACAAATTAAATGAGATTGATATTTTTATTGTCATTTCTCAATCTTGTATTCTCAAATCAAAAGAAAATGTTAAAAATTTGTTGTGTGGCTATCATAAAGTAGTATGAAACACTTTTTATCGCAGGTTTCGGTCAAATGGTCTTTACTGGAATTGACTTACCTTTGCCCATCTTGTTGCACAGACATTTCTATAAAATTTGATTTATCAACCAAACATCGCAAGTGTTTATAAACAATGCGTCACATATAAAGTCATACTAGCCGCCCAGGTGGCATCGCTTGCCACCCATGTTCATCTTGTGTCGCAGAATTCTTTTACCCGAGTAAACAATTTTTACTGGTTTTAATCAAATGTGAGCTGAATCGCAGAAAAGCTTAATGAAATAAATTTCCCCTGGGAAGAACCAAAGATCAAAATAATTAAAAAATGAAAACATCTAAATACATTTGCTCCTGGGATAATTTTTAACCCTGGAGACATTAAACACAACCAAACATCAAAATGATGAAGAATTTTGAATCATCGAAACGGTTAAAATAACGTATCTAGGGAAATCATGTTTTTTACATGCAGAAAATTTAACACAGAAACAAATAGCAATAACAGAATATATATTTACTAGCATGTAGCTTTACCTTAAAATGCCCCGCGCTCAAGCTTTCCAATTTCTACACACAGCAAGCTATCCATTAAAAAAGAAAACTTCCCGCCCAAACATTTTGTAATTTTAGACCGACTGGTAGCCTTGTGGTAGAGTGGTAGAGTGCTCCCTTTCTGCTCGGGAGGTCGCGGGTTCAATCCCTGACCGAGTCATGTCAGCGACTATAACAGTGTGAATCACTCAGCTCTGCTTAGCACTCAGCAAGAGAGTAGGAATGATCTCTAGGATGGTTGTCTAGTTGAGCGGCTGCTGTAAATACAGCTTCCGTAGCCCAAATGGGGGCTTTACTCTAGGACCTCCATTGCAGGACCCTCATTGATAACAGTACCTTAAGGAACTGAAGAGGCTATCCTGGGTAAACATTTGTAAATAAATAAATAATTGATTTTTGTCAAAATGTTTTTGGTTGATTTGGGGCTTGATCAGTGGCATACTTTAAATATTTCGACAAAGCCAGTCTTTTATGTATGGCAGACAATACACGATATTTCAAAAACAAATCGTGATCAAAGTATCTGTATACAGTAGAAGAAAGAGCGTGCCAAAAATCAAATATTTAAGTGTAAATACTTAAGTTTTACAAGACAACAAGAATTATTTAATGAGCAGTGTAACCTTGTAGCATAGTGTAGCGGTGGCTACAGTAACTGGGAATATGCAAACCAAATAGATGTAATTACGCAGCTGAAAAGCTACATAAAACTTTGTTACTTCTTGCTATCTCTTAGACATCTACTTATACTAAATGCTAATATACTTTTTAAAACGTGTAAAGAAGGCCTTAACAAATAATATCAGAAAGTATTGCTACAAAAAAAAGAAATGTGTGAACTGCAACCTTGTATCTTATAATCAAAATAAGATTTTGTTAAAGAAATTTTGTAAGAACCAAAATAATAAAAAAACTTTTTTAAAAAAAAAAATTAAAGCGAAAAATCCATTAGAAATCATTTCAAGCGGTTCGAGGTTTGATTCAAAATAAAAAGTAGCAAAGATTTAAAAGGGCTAAAACATCATATATATACAAAAACAAATATGCATGGTTGATAGAAATTAAGCTGTGCTTCAAAATCCTTGTCGTTACCTTTACGAAAACAACACAAAAGTAATATGAAAAATGTTTAAGCAGTTTTAGCAGACAAACTTTCTGAATAACACAGGATAATATAGTAGTAAATTAGGAAAAAGATAAGAAAAACATTCTGTCTCCCACTTACAGTACCATGTTTTGAAACAGTTAATATACCAGCGTGTAACAGTAACACGAAAAGTTGGAGGATGAAGATGATGATGATGATGATGATGAACAAAATCGGAAACTGGCATTTCTTTTTAAATTTTAAATTAACAGTTGGAAACTTTGTCTTTATCGACGATGATCTTGCAGTTCAATTTTGTATATTTTTTATCAATGTTTATATTTAGTTTATATTTACGAAAAAGAAGAGTTTCACAAAATTCAATAGACGCCCTCCTCGAATAGATGCCCCCCTAAAAATTCAAAAAATTTAATAAACACGCCGGGCGTCTAATTGAAGCATTATGGTATGCGTGAAATGGTTAAGTGGATGGGTATATGCGTGAAATGTAAATCATACAATTAACATCACAAAAGTGTTTTTCCACTGGCAGAAGTCACATGTTTGCTTACCAACCAATCAGAATTCATCGGAGGATGACCAATCATTATTTTTGATTAAAATTGTATGCAATTATTCAACTAACAAGATCAGAAATATTTCAGCAATTATAGAACAACTAGTATCCCGGGTAAAAATTTTTTACCGAACTTAACTTTCGAAAACATTAGGTCAAATCCACCATTCCCGTGTACGTACCCCGTGAAGAAAAAATAAATCTTAGAATCGCAACTCATCCCAGGTGGCGTCGCTCGCCAGCCATGTTCAGTATGCGTTGTGTCGGAGAATTTAACTCTTGCAAAAGTTTCTTTTCAGGCATTAATTTCTTAATTCATTTCTTACATTCAGAAAATTTAAAACAGAAACAAATAGCAACATGGCTCAGAATATATATATTCATACGCAGAAGAGAAGTAACTTTAATGTAAAAATATTTAAAACCATTTACCCAGACATAATACATAAGACATAATAAATATTACAAAATGTGAATTGAAAACAAATCGATACCTTCTAACTGTGTTTCTTTTGTGCGGAAGTTACATTGGACAGCAACTATTAATGAATTTTTGAAATGATATATATACAATCTGTTCTTCCCAAAACCATCAACATCATGATAAGAACCATGAGTTTCATTTCTTTAACGGTTTACGTGCTGTTTTATTATTATTAATCTTACCTAAAAAATATTTCAATTGTATAAAAATGCAGAAAAAGATAATCATACTATGAAATAGTTGAAATAAAAAACAAAACAAAAAACAAAAAGTAAATTCATGTACGCATTTATCCTAAAAATAATTAATTAAAAACACAAATTCAATGACAGAATTTGTAAAGCTTTTGATTGGAAAGTCTATAAAATCAACCAATGCTATAAGTTAATACGGGTTCAACACTCAACACTGGAGCTGAACTACATTAAGACTTTTAACGTGGGATACACAGCCAAACATCAAAATAATAAAAATAATTGAAACAATGAAATGCCCTACCAAAGTCATAATTTAATACCGAAAAGATAGAAAGTAACAACAGTAAAACATAATGCGAAACTTATATAGTACCCAGGCATAGTACGTAAACAATTACCATAACACAAAATGATGTGTAATCATCACAAAATATAAGAATCCATCCAGCAATGCAATGCAATGCTTCTTATTTGTAGTAGCACAGTTAGAGTTAGTAGTCACATATCACATCCACAGCAATAATTAATGAATTTATGAAATACATAATCCATTCTTCTCTTAACTATCCCTCACAACATCATAATTTAACCATCTGCTTCATTTCTTTAATGGTTATACACCTTTTCTTTTCTGACCTAAAAGAAAAAGATTTCAGTGAAGAACAGCTAGCTACAATCCACACTACTGCAACAACCATATTGAAGCAAACAAAAGCAAAAGATATAAATGACAGACAGGCACCAAAGAGACCAGAGAGACAAAGCACCAAACATCGTCAATAAAATATACAGTGAAATTTAATAAAAAGCAGACATGGTTGAGATGAGATAAGACAGCATGACACGTTCCCCATTTCCACAGTCATGAGAACCATTTTTAATTGATCTGTAAATAAAATCTTCTTTGCTAACTAATGGCGCGCGTTACCAAAACAAATTTTTACTGCGCTCCCCCTTCGTTGCTCCATAACGTTCGCTGTCATCCAGCTTTCAACCAAACGATAGAATTACGTTTGACTCTTACACTCTTTCACATTAATAATTCAAAACAAACTTAAAATTGAAATTAAAACCATTCGTTACCGTCGTGTAAATAAACATCTTTTTGTTCTAAACTTCTTCACTGCATTTTCTTCTGTATAGCGATATTGGATAGCTAAAACGTAAACAAACATTAAAATACATACATAACTTACTTACGAATGTGTCACCTGTTCTTTTATTAATCTATTAAAAGTTAATCTTATTAGTTAATCTTAATTAATCTTATTAAAAGTTTTATAATAATACTTTCGTACAGACCTGTTCGTTCATTCTGCACAGCCAATTTTTAAAAACTTCACTGCACTTCCTCTGTATTCTCACCATACATTGTAAACAAACAACTAATCACTTACGCATGCAATTCCTGTTCTTTTAATAATCTAAAATACAATAATAGTTCAACAATAAACAGTTTAATAATCAGCATGTATACAAACCTGTGTTTCTTCGTCAAGCTCACAACAGAAGTTTCTTGCTCACGAAATGATCGTTGACAAATTTCGAACGAAGAAATTGCATTGCTCGCACTCCTCCAAAGACGTTTTTCGGCTGATTTCCACTGCGCAAACCAAAAATAACAAAACGGAGGAGCATATACTAATCGCGGAAAATCAAAAAAAGTGTCTGTCGACGCTGCGTGGTTTTACGACAAAAAGGGAAAAAATAAGAAGGATTTGACCGTGAAAAAAAAACAAATATGTCACTCTCTAAAATAAAAGTGGGATGCACAACGCGAATTAGTATAATAAGATAGTATCCCAGGTAAAAACTTTTTACCGAACTTAACTTCGAAAACATTAGGTCAAATCCACCATTCCCGTGTACGTACCCCGTGACGAAAAAATAAATCATAGAATCGCAACTCAAAAACATCCCAGGAGGCGTCGCTCGCCACCCATGTTCAGTATGCGTTGTGTCGCAGAATTTAACTCTTGGAAAAGTTTCTTTTCAGGCATTAATTTTTTAATTCATTTCTTACATTCAGAAAATTTAAAACAGAAACAAATAGCAACATGGCTCAGAATATATATTCATACGCAGAAGAGAAGTAACTTTAATGTAAAAATATGCAATATATAACACAGAACCGATTACTAAGACATACAAAACCAAACATTGAATAATATTACAAAAATGATACCTTCCAACTTTTTCTTTTGTTCAAAAGTTACTTCTGGACTGCAACCATTAATGAATTTTTGAAATGATATAGTTAGTTCTTCCCAAAACCATCAACATCATGATTAAAACCATGAGTTTCATTTCTTTACGCTTTTTTTATTATTGCCTAAAAGAATAATGTTTCAATTGTAATACCGAAAAAAAAAAAAGAAACAAAAAAAAAAGGAAATTCAAGTACGTATTTATCCTAAAAACAATAACTAAGAAGAAAAATTTGCACAAAAGATAAAAAGTCACAAATAAAATCATAAATTCAAAGTTATATACCTAGGCATAGTACGTAAACGATTACCATAACACAAAATATGCACAAATGCGATAAAATATAAACTTAAGAAAAATACAGCCAACAACACTTATTTTTTGTAAGATAGTTTCATTGCACAGTCATTAAGTAAGTAAATCTTAAGTAACCCTCTCGACATTATAACCCATCATGTGCTTCATTTCTATATTAACAGATCAAAACATTAAAAAAACATATACAAAAAACCTAATCATGCTATGACGAAATCTAAAGAAAAACAAAACAAAGTAAAAGAAACTTTGAAAATGTATTAACCTTAAAAATAATAATTAAAAACATTACGTTTTAATGACAGAATTAGTATAGCTGAAAAATTTTTAACATATGAAAACATTCGTGGAGCCATTTTTTATTTCCAGTTCAAAGCTCCTCTCTGCTGGAAAATTCAAAACACAACAGTAAACATCCCTCTTATCCTTTATGTATCCACTAATACTAACTGTGTTTAACTAAATAGATACTATTTTAACTTTACCTTTCAATACCAATTCACATCATCATGATAGTAAACAATATTGATCATGTTCTGTAGCCATTATCAAACACTTCTAAACTCTTTTACTTTCTGTATTTCATACCTGTAAACAAATTAATAACACTCGATTAACTTTCCAGCATACTTTCCTATTGTAAAGATACACTTTCTCTTTGCTTTCTACTGAAATTCCAATACCATTTTTATACAGTGAAAGTTATAAAATGCTTTCTTCGTAACTTCATAACTGTGGAGCCATTTTGAATTAAATAAAATAAGGAACAGCAACTTCGTTACCAAAACAAATCATTAACTGCTCGAGGGACATGCATCTTAATGATTTGATCGTTTTAACTCTGTTTTTACTCTCTTTTAACGCTGTATTTACTAAATCCGTTTGACTCATGTACTTACGTATATTACTTTATATCTTTTCCAAACAATTTCTCTCCGAAAAGAAGTAAAATCATTTTCTTCACCAATGTAAATAAACAGCATCCTTTCTGCAGCCATTTTTAAACAACTTCAACTTCATCTACACTACTCTACTGCTGCACTCCCATAACTATTTGATAACTATAAAAAGAAATACGTAAACAGCTCGTAAAATAAAAATAGACTTTCTTCATCTCGTTCTTCGTTTCGTTTTCCTCTGAAAAAACCTATATATAAAAAACAACATCTGTTTAAAAACTCACCTAAGCATGTGGTTATACCTGTTCTTTTATTAATCTAAAATAAAATCTAAAATACAATAACAATAAAAGTTTAACAATAAATTGATAACTAAAACGTAAACAAACATTTAAATACATTTAAATACTAACTTGTTCTTCTATTAATCAAACATAACAGTTTTATAATAATACCTTTTGTTCGTTCGATCTTTCTGCAGCTAATTTTTAAAAACTTCACTGCACTTCTTCTGTATATCTAAATATGATTTTTCATTGTAAACAAACAACTAACCCGTGTTCTTTTAGCAAGAAACACGATAATAAAACGTTTTGTAATAATAACAATACCTTCGTGCATACAAACCTGTGTTTCTTTGTCAGTTCTTTCGTCGATTTGCTGCCTAAAACAATCAAATTTAAATTAAAATATTCGTATACAAAAAGAAACACGTCTTCTTCGCGAAGTTTCTTGCTCACGAAATGATCGTTGACAAATTTCGAACGAAGACGTTGCATTGCTCGCACTCCTCCAAAGACGTTTTTCGGCTGATTTCCACTGCGCAAACCAAAATAACAAAACGGAGGAGCATATACTAATCGCGGAAAATCAAAAAAAGTGTCTATCGCCTCCGGGTGGCTTTACGACAAAAAGGGAAAAAATAAGAAGGTTTTGACCGTGAAAAAAAAAACAAATATATCACTCTCTAAAATAAAAGTGTGACACACAATCGCGAATTAGTATAATAAGATAGTGCAGTGAATTTTTTGAAATATCAAGGGGGTCACCTATTTTCATTCTGTGATCATTTTATTTGATAGAGGAAACAATCTATGCCCCCTAGAAGGCAGTTACGCTCCAGATTCACATGTTGTTTTAACATCAATTGAACTTAGACCACACCATTGCTGCTATATCTTTTATGGAACGCCGTAACTGCCTTAAGTGGTTGCTTAGCATGACGTGACGTATAATAGGCATTTCGTGTTGTGGTTATATAATGCAACAATGGTGGACATTTCGTTAGGTGGTGGACATTTCGTTAGGTGGTGGACATTTCGTTAGGTGGTAGACATTTCCTTAGGTGGTGGACATCGGACATTATCGAACTGGAAAGGTAAGTGTCAGTGAATCGAGAGACACTTGCCTTTGATGAAGGCGATTAAACGTTACGTCAAATCCACATAATCACTTACTGCAATACGAATACTTAGCCTTAGTCGTATTTTGGGTCTTATTTTTATCAGTTCTGGCATTATTACATCGAAAAGTAGTATTCAAGTACAAGAACACGAGATTTTCTGATGATATGATAAACTACATAGGTTGGAATGATTCCCAAAAGAAAGTAAATAATCTATTGCTTTACGGCAGAACGTTATACGTGTTCATAAACCTTCCAAAAGCTAATATGTTTATATTCAAAAGTCATAACTCACACAGATGTTATCAGACAAACAAAGGAAAAGTAAGAATTACAAGGCAACATAAAAACTTCTCTCTCAAAATAGCCTTTTTCAGATTTTAAAAATACAATATTAAGGCCGCAAAATTTACGGGGTAAAACTTAATCATTAACAAAAGATAGTCGCAACAATGCCGTATGAGCATTCATATCCACAAAACTATATTTAAAAATCTAGTAAAAGTAAGTGCTGCATCCATAAATAAATACATAAATAAATACGTAATTAACCTAAAAACCGTGTGACACAGTTATAGCTTGAAAACGAAAAGAATGAATAAAGCATCATGATGAAAAAAAGTCATAAGTACAGCTGTCCTCATCGGTAAGTGAAAAAAACAACAAAAACAACTATACTCGAAGAGTTTTTATTACTATAAAGTATTTCGGTTGTAAAAAAAACAACCACAACAACAACAAAAAAGAAACACAACACAGCACAAAGTACTACTTTAATGGGACTTATGGTATTAATCGACTGCAAAATGCTCAATTGCAACTTGATTTCCATTTGACTGCAGTTTACAGTTGATCAAAGATTAAAAAGACGGGTGAATTTGAAAAAAGTGTGGCAACCAGTGACATAATGTTTACGTTTTCCTTATTACCTGATTGGTTAAAAGGCTCGACTGCAAAAAGTAGAATGAATTCAACTTTTATGCCGAAACTCAAAAGAAATATATTTTTTTATGAAATTATGTCAGGACAGCTGAAATTTGGTCGGAATTTTGCAGTTGACATATGGAAAGTAAGCTTAAATTATCTCATAAATTGCATCACCTTTGTCCAAAATACTCGTTGCAGAATGCCAAATCATAAAACTGATACAAAATTTCAATCTTTGGTAATACAACTTGCGAATATGCAATTGGAAGAGAAAGTCGATTTATGCATGTGTTTGCCTTTGGAGTGAAGCTGAAAGGCTCTTCATTTTCTGCTTCGACAAAATATATTGATGACTGCAACTCAAAACCTAGTGGTGGTGCTTCATCTGTGCCCGTCACAAACCGTAATATAGTACCAAGATTGATGTAAACTCTACGACCACCTATAAATACAATTTGTTATTTCACATGACCAAATGCAGCAAGTATGTCTTGTCTTTTCAAATCTCTACATCACTTACTTGCAGCTTCTCTTACGTACTTCACAAATCTACCATAAACATCGCTCTCATGCTTCCTTTTGTTAGAGCCATCTTCTGAAAACGTTGGCTTTAATAGATTTAAAAAGCGCTTCAATGTAAGTACGTCATTTTCATTCGGATGAAATAAACCCATGAATGTTGGGAAAGCTTTTACAATCTATGAAGAAATTAACACTAGTAAACGTTTACAATCAAATGTTCTTTTCCTTTCATTTTAGCTGGACATGTTTGAAAAAATGTGAAAGTACCAGCTAAGATCACTTACCTGAACTATTCCCAACTCAGTTAATCCTTTTCGAATTTTTTTCATGCATGGGGAAGGAGATTCACTGCTAAAGATCTCTTCTAATCTCTGTTTCCCAACAAATTGTGGCATTTTCCCGTTTTGTAGCATACTGATGCCTAGTACAATGTAATCACAAATAATAATATAAAAATAATTTGATTTAAGGAAACAGAAGAAATAAGTACAATACCACTACAATATATTAAGTAGTGAATTTTTTTACAAAAAGAAGATCGAGAAATACCGTCACTTGTTGATTAGTAAATCAATATTCAACATACCGAAAAGTAAACCTATTGCATAATAGTCATCTTCCAAATCGTCTCTCAAATCTTGCTGAAAATAAGTGTCAGCTACATGGCGCATCATTAGTAAGAAAAATTCTTTTCTTGGACCACCATAGTCTTCAGCAACCTATAGATTAAGTATGCTAAAAGATAGTACCACATGAAGGTACTTAGGGAAGAAATTTTTGTGGAGAAAAACAAAGAAAATTCGTTCATCTGCAAAAATAAATCCCAAAGAATCTAAAAAAAAAAAATCTTGATTCACAAAAATAAATTATGCAAAAATTTCTTTCCTTAAGGTATCATGATGCAATTTACATCACAAATTTTAACTGAAGGTACATAATTCAACTTACTTCTCCATAAAACTGTACTTCAAGTGTAATAAATTTATCTTCCAGTGTCACCAGTTCTTCCAATCCTGTTCTCACTAAACTACTGCGATCAACCATAATCAAATTGGTATGACCATTTGTGCAGGCATTTGGATCGGTCACTTCAAGAGGTCTACCTTTTATCAATTTTGTCTGCATATACTTTAGCAATGTTGTTGGGTTCTGGAAACTATGGTTTTCTTTGCACTCATCAATGATTGCTTTTATTATGTCCGAAGTATCCTCATAATTCACAGGTGAGCACAGTTCTGTATTTTCAGCTAATGATTGTGGAGTTACGGATTGTGTGGTAATGGTGGTTGAAGATGAAGTTTGATTAGAATTCCCAGCAGGCGATGTTTCAGAGACAGAAGTTAAAATAGAATCAGTTAAAGCTGTTGTGTTGCTTTGTGCACCAGAGTTGCTTAGATAAGGGTTACTCTCAAACGGGTTGTATTCAAGTAACTCATCATCAGAATTCTCTTCAGCGCATTCTCTCAAGTGCTTTCTTAGTTCTGATACCAAAATTAAGCATCCGCAAACTTTACAAATTTCCTTTAAAGTACTGTTATTAACTTCAGCAATTAAAGGCTGGGTGCATAGTGAATGCCGAATGGGTCTAAGGTATATTTTACTTTGACTGCCACCAAGCATGTTTTTGATAGCTTTTGCTGACATTGCACACTCCATAACCTCTAAGTTACGACAATTAGCAATACACTGCATCAGCTCCAATTGGTGAATCACCAGGTCTTTCACTCTCCCCAGACATAATTTTATTTCTTACTGATCTTTCATCCAAGATCTGCTATGGCAAACACACATTTTTCTTGGCCAGTAGGTACTTTCTTTGCAAATCTATCTGCCAGACAAACCATGTTGACAGTCCAAGTTTGCTTGGCCAAAGAAGAATGTTGTTTTTGCCTACGCCTGTTGCTACTGGTAGATCCTCTTGGGGAAAACAATGCAGTTCTTTCACGTAACACAGCTGCAGCTCTTGAACCAGACCGACCTGCTGATGGGTCTGATGATTACTGGTCATCATGACTCTGTAAATCTCTTTAAAGCGAACTCTGTCACCCAGGGTCTCCATACCCAACTTTACCAGGTCTTCATCAGAGATAGAATTGATCATTTCAAAAGTAACTCGTTGCTCCTGAAATTTGTGATGCAAATGTGATAACCCAGCATCACGTAAAAGTCTCATCAGCTTCACTTCATCCATGTTATCTTTAGTGATTCTAAATGTGGAAATTATGGTTACATTTTTAATGTAACAACATTCAAATTTTCCTGTAAGCCTTACCTATGAGAATGATCTCAGTACAGTCAAACCTTCGTCAAACCTTCGTCAAACGGTTAAAACGTAAAACGTAATGTACAGAATAACACATACATACATATCATTGGGTCCCACAGGAGGTCCCTATACAGGTTAGACTAACAAACTCGCTTAAAACTGTGTAAGTACTTGCTAATGCTATGCAATTAACGACTTGATTTAAATCTTTTGACCAATGGCCCTAAAAAACAAATATAAATGTAAGAATTTTAAAACCTCGATGAGGATCAGGATGCTGAAGATGATTGTATAGTTATCGACTAGGATTTTTTTAAAATAAAAATAAAAATCACATTTTCACAATGAAATTACCCTTTCTCTTTAATTTTTGAAATTTTAGCGATTTTGGAGTTTTTTTGAGATTTATAGCGTGTTTTAAATTTAGCAATTTTCATCTTATGAGATTTTTCGCGAGTACTAAATTTTAGTCACCACTAAATTTTGTACACTTAAGGTAACCCAAAGTTATTATATAGTTCGTCCTTTGAAATTGTTTGATCCAAGTGTGTGATGCATTCATGGGTGAGTAAACTATCAGTGGGGGCTTCAAAAATAGGTCTTGTCTCCTCACTAACACTATCCATGACATCTTCATTTTGTAAATATCCATCTGTACCATACATGTCATCAACTTGTTCTGGGGCTAATCCTACAGGGTGAAGCAACTAGCCTGACACCCACAGTCGCAACGGTGTTGATTTAGCTGTCCGAATGCGATGTGTTGGCCATGCTTTTTGCCACTTTTGAAGTTTTTCATTTATGATGGGCAAATAGATATAATAGAGAGCGGCTAGATGAATCTCATTAAGGGGATCTAATAGATTATTATCCTCCATAAAATAAAAAAGGTCATAATAAAGTCCTAAAACCCCATCATATACATCTCTCCACAGTCTCTCTATGCGCTGGTTGTGTGTGCTTTTGCCAGTTATTACGCTGCCACGGTCTATGCCTCTCTGTGCAATCATGTAATCTGCAACTTTCAGATTCTCACGCCCTTTATCTGTCCTTACACGGCTTGGCAAACGGTACTTTTTGACACCATCCATAAAACAATCCAAAACAATTTCAGACTTATTGTTACTTCGACATTGTAGCACAACAAGAAGACGGCTGAACCCATCAATAGCACCAATAATGACAAAATACCGTCGGATTAATTTATGGTTAGTGTCAAGGTGCCATAAATCATTTGGTCCTTGTACATTATATATTCTTCGATGCAACCTGCGCTTGGAACGTTCTTGTACACCAATCGAATCTATTCTATGCAAGCTGTCTCACAGTAAAGACGACCTTTGTATTCAAATATCTCTTTCTTTCAATAGTTCTTTAATCATTACCTCACCACAAAATGGGAATTCTGTCGTTATTTTCTGCACTTCTGAATCTAGTGCAGAAGTAGATATAATCAGAGAAATTGAGCTTCTTCAAGCCATAATCAGCAAGTCTACGATAAATAGTTCTCTCAGAAACTGATAATAAAGTAGCTATTTCTGATATTAAGAAACCATCTTCAATGAAATTTTCAAGCACATACTTTGGAATATTAAACTTAGGTGCACCTCCAAAACAACCTTGATACTTTTGTGGTTGGCATGAGGCATGCATAGCATATTCTGTTCGTAGTTTCATAATTGTTCCATTATCAGTCATCCCTAATGATGCAAAGTCTGTCAATGACAAACATGAAATTAAATCAGGAGTGACTTTTTGGTTTTCAAATGTATTAATGTAGCTTTCAAGTCCAAGTTTTTGAAAAATAGTTCTGATTGTGACAGCCATACTGTATTTATTAACTAAAACAATAACAATAAATTTCATAAGAATCAAAAAAAAAAGAAAAATTAGCATGACTAAACTGCATAAAACTAACACAATCTTATGTGCCAACAGAAATGGCTATCCTGTCTGTGCTGTGATTTATTCAAACTTTGATTTACTGGTAGGAAAGACAAAGAAAGATATATTATTTTACGGAAACAAAAGCACATCAGTTGTAATCTTTGAGTGTAAAAATCTCGTACATAATTATTTCTCGTAAAGATATGACTTTAAAAACGAATTTTCCTGACAACTACCCACGTCTTAAACTGGTCAGATTTGTCCGTTTAGAAAACGTCTTTTCAAGGCGTCTTTAAGACGTCTTCCAAGACGTCTTTAAGACGTTTTTAAAACGCATTTTTAGACGTTTAAAACTTCTTTAAGACGTTTAGAAAACGTCTTTTCAAGACGTCTTTAAGACATTGTAAAAAGACGTTTTCTAAACGGACAAATCCGACTAGTTTAAGACGGATTTAAGACGTCTTTTTCTAACGTTTTAAAGACGTCTTCATTTTATCTGCTAAAAACGTTTTTAAAACCACTTTAAGATGTGTTGTCAAGAGCGTTTCTCCTTGGGTAACAGAAAACTTATAATTAGTTTTTCAATGTCTTCATGTTTCAGTAATAATGAATGAATGAATGAATAAAGAAATAAATAAGAAAACTGATGATAAAATCTTCTTATTCAATTATTTACATGTAGTTTATAAATTAATTGGGGAACAAATAGCTCATAACACTGCCAAAGTTTAAAGCTGGTCATTATCAAAAAAATATTCCGTAAAACGTAAGTATAGTCTTTCATAAAATATAAAGGTATAAAAACGACTCTTGAAAAAGGGTAAGCTAAATCGAAGTAATGTTCAAATTTTAGAAATTGTCATGGGTTGGAACTGCTTCTTGTTTGATTTTACTGCAACTAAAACTCAGAATGACAGAAACTCTTTGAAAACCAACCAAAAAGACATGCAAATAAAAATGGTGATTTTTCAATTAGCAGGAGCAACTGTTGTTGTCATGTTTTTCTTCAGTGAAACAAGATCAGTTTTTAGTTTATCGCATGATTTTGTGTATTTCCTCCTCCTCAGCTTTTTTGACAGTAATCTAAAATACAAAAACCCTATTTAATGAGAGGTGCTATAACAATCACAAAAATGAAGACATCTAGAGTAAACAGGACACATACCAGTAACTGCTTGATATAATCTTTTCTTCTCGCTTTTTTTTGTTATCATGTTAAGAGAACAATAAGCGACTTGGTTGGAAAGTAATCTAAATAAAGAATGACAAACACTTTTAGCAGAACAAAACAAACAGAATGCGGAAAGGATACATACCATAAAGTAATGTGTGCAACAAGCATAGAAAAGCGTGAAAATTAGATTAAAGAAGTTAATTACCATTTCAGTATTATATTAACAGCGGAAACTGGAAATCTGATCTATTTACTTGGATTAACTGAAACCTGAAAAAAAGGCAAGACATTCATGTCTATCATTAAACTCCATAGACATTTCGAAACATCATCAAAGTGTATATGACAGAACAACGAACTCTTAACTGTATAAGATGGGGACAGATACGACCACTCGTGTAGACGTCCAGTTCCAAGTCTCTTTCCCTGGTCATACACCTCCTATCATATCAATACAAGATGGTAGCGTAGCTACAATATTATACATTAACAAGCACAAAAATTAAATATCAGTGCAAGAAACACAAGAATAACATAGATACTGATGTATTTATGTCTTTATAATCTTGAATATAAAAACAAATATGACAGACAAACTTTTCCAAGAACTCGTTATTGTGCTCGTTATTGGGTAAAATAAAATAATCTAGAGTATCTTAATCAAAGTGAAATGTCTAAACTTTAAATGTCTAAACTAAACTTTGCATCCATCATAGTAAAACAACCATCATTTTGAGAAATTCATCTTTTCGTACAACTTCAAAGTTCTGAATGGAAAAAAATATTTCATGCGTTCGAAAATTTCTAAAATTTTTTCAATGTCATTGTGGATGGTTTCTACTTATTGGTAGTGAGTTATTAAATTTGTGATGAATTACTGATTAATTTACTAGAAATTATAACTTGTTATGATTTTCCCCCTCAAAAAGGATTCTATAATTTCATGGTACTACATTATACTAGTAGGATCACTTTTAATCATGTCAATATTCTGAAGTAACTACAAGCAAAAACATCACAGTCATCATCATCAGCCATCCAGAAATTACTTCATTGCATTACTACACTTCTACTACTACATTAAACCAACGACAAAGCAAATTGAAACAGAAAAAATCTCTCACGGAATGAAACAGGAAAGTCAGTAAGTTGCTAGTATAATGTAAAACAACAAAACTCAAAACTTGAAATATTGCCAGAAATCTTCAAAAATCAAGCATAAATCTTCCACTACTGACTACTCACGTCCTCAAACTAACATACACATTGACTTAATCTCAAGTAACAAAATTATATAGATTTATAAAATTTAAAATCTATATATTAATAGCCGATTCTCTGTCTGTCTGTCTGTTTGTTTGTTTGTTTGTTTGTTTGTAAGTCACGCAAAATGGTAGATTAAGTTGTGAGCGAAATTATTTCTTTTTTTGTGTGCGACGTGAGTTCGAAGCAAATACATTGCAACCCCAATCGAACGTGACTTTTTTTGGCTGATGAACCAATAGGAATAACGTTTTGTTTTTATCATTATTGTTAGTTTTATATTCCACGTTGACTTGGCTTTGAAAACAGTACATCAACTAAATACAAAGTCACTAACTGATTAAATATTTTGGACAAAAAGCAGCATTGGCAGAACGTGGCAGCATATGTTCGGTTTGCCACTAACTCTTGCCTGACTGTCTGAGACGGGTGAACTTTTTTTTGAGCAATCAAAATGTTTAAAAACCGATAGGTAAAAAAAGAGTATCATATCAAAACAAAATTTTTTTTTTTTTTTTGCTTTTCTTTTAATAAATTAATTTCTTCTTTCTTCTTTTAATTGTTAAAAGCGTTCTGATCGAACATTTTTTTATTCTATTTATTCATTTAGCACGTGCCTTTTTTCTCTCCTCCGTGTGAACTTTTTAAGAAGAGAAACCATTTTCCCCCTGTTTGATAGCACCCATGTTAGAGCGCGTAACGTTTTTAAAACAAAAGCTAATAAAAAGTTTTTTTCTCTCTACGTTTTGAGTGTATTGTTGTACTGATCAACAATTGTTTTAAAAAATAAATAACACATGAAATTTGGTTTTTTTTGGAACCATTGTTTAAACTGATATTTGATATTTGATTTCGAATCTGCCTCTAGGATAACTGACGTTTTTTCGGGTCCGGGATACAGGCGATGGGGTGATGAAAAATTTGGGTCTAACTTTTTTGGGAGGGGTCTGTGACGTCATCAAAATCTTAGAAGAATGATATCTCTGTAACGGTTGATCGTAGCGGAACGATCCCATACATTTTATTTATCAGTTTTTCGAGCTCTACAACATGGTAACACTTTCGGTTGCCAATTCCTTAATTTTATTTTTTGTGAAGTCAACGCATGCTGAACATGGGCGGCGAGCGACGCCGCCTTGGCGGCTAGTTATATTTAAAAAGTAAAAAACACTTACCGATTCATCAGCGAAGTCTTGATTTATGCAATGAGGAATCACAACTTCCAGAAATATTTTGTAAAATTGATGAACGGGAGATCCGATAATGTTAGAAAATGTTTCAAAGCTTTTTACCAAGGAAATGTAAATTTTTTTGCTACTTAAAAGAAAGATATAATAGTTGTTTTTGTAAAATTAAAAAAAAACTGACAAGTTTGAAACTTTTATATCAATATTTATGAATACACTATTAATATTTACCCCCGTCATTTCTTCCCGCCACGCGCGAAATCGAAATTCAAGGATGTCTTAAATATGCATTAAAAACGTCTTTCCAAGTCCTCGTTTAAAACATGAATTCGATGGCATTGCGAAAACGATAATAAGACGTCTTCAAAACGTCTTCAAAACGTCTGATTGTTGAACAGCAAAAGATAGCAAGCCAAACGTTGATCGTTGTTCTTTTGTGGTGCTGAGAGAATGATAAGAAAGGACCGGCCAAATCTGCTTGTGTGACATAAAATGAAGGAGCGATGACCAAGTTGTCTGCTGAGAGCGGTCCCATGGAAACGTCAAGCGTCTTCTTCATTATGTATCTGCACCATTATTGACACTTCTTTCGAACAGACTTGACAAGAGACCTTCCTTCCTTCCTTCAGGCTTTTTGCAGAACGAAGCGCCAAGTTGTGTCTATATTCCACAATGTCTGGCGGTTGGGTGGTTCCATTGTACATCCATCACGATACTATACGCAATTGGTGATAATTTGTAGATGATTGGAACATAAAATGAGGTTGATATGAGATCCTTCATGGCTTAAGTTGTTCTCCCAAGAATTGTAATGTCGTCAGTAGGAAGAATTCGCCCGGTGTAGTAAAGGATGCCATTTTGTTCTTGAGATATGTGTTCAATCTTTGAGGGTTTGACAAACGCTTTGACTTCATTTGTCGCCTTTCGGAAAAAATACATCTCTGCTTCAGTGAGAGCGTTGACATGAGATTCAGGAATTTTGTAACCATGTTTGATTCTGATTGCTTCTTGACAATGTCGGATGAAATTGATGACATGAGGCAATATCCTAACGACACTGTCAAAACTTTTGAATATCCGCAATCATGTCTTGTGACTTAATGTAGAACCATTGCGAGATAAAAGTAAACCAGTGTATTTCCAATACTCGATTCCGAACCCATTGCTTGAGAGGAAGATTGGTCTTGCATATCCAATGGAGGGCTTTCTGTGAATCAGTGAATTTCATTGAAGATGAGTGGTTGGAGCCAAATGCTTGCTTCACAACTTCTCCAGTATGTGTGTTGAGTAAAGCAGCAAATAACTCAGCTCTCGGTTGACTGAGTTCATCAAGAACAAGACGCAATCTGGCAAAGACCAGTTGGCACGAGTAGCCAGAATTTCGTAACTTGAAGCGAGCATATATTGAAGCACATGCAAGATTTCTGCTGGCATCAGCAAAGTCAAGTGTTCCGATTTTGAGACTTTCAGCATTTGATGGGACGACAACACGGTTGAATTTGATTGAATTGATATCTTGCATCATCTCGAAATGTGACGTTCATAACTTCTTGAGTTCATCGGGGAAACATCGTCCCAATTGAGTGTCCTTGTCACAAGCTGGTGATGGTCCATCTTCATTGTGGCTATGATAGGCGTGATGAGTCCAGCAATATCGAAGATTTCGGCTACCTTCGAAACGCATTGACGGCGTGTTAGGTTGATCGGTATGGATTTGTCTTCTTTTGACTTTTGACCACGGTGCTTTTTGGTGAAGTTGAGTTCTTGTACGTCAAGTGAAAGTTTGTCCTCTTCAGGATACCATTTGAGGCCAGAAAAAGAAATGGTCTCACCATCTGCAGATAGGGATGGTGGTGGAGGTTGACCTGAGAAAGTGAAACCCTTCAGTGTGAAACCACCTTGGTTCGCAACGACTTCAAGCTGATCTGCAATTAACATAGCAGCTTCCTTTGAGTTTGAGCCTGACATGCAATCATCAACATAGATATCTTTGGTGATAATTATGTATGTGTCAGGGTACTCGTCTTTTAAGAGATAGGCAGTTTGACGCAGACCACGTTCCGCCTGATTCCCGCTAGATTTTACTCCGTAAATCAACGTCATTATGATTTTCTCCTCAGGTGGTGCATTCGGATCTAATGAATCACTCCATAGATATCTCTGAAGACACCAATGGGATGGGTCCAGCTGAACGGTATTATACATTTTCTGTACATCAGTATGAAAACAAACTTGATGACTCTTCCATCAAATGAAAATTTCAACCAACTTGTTCATGTTGTTACGTCCCTTTGCCAACACATTGTTGAGTGAGTGACCAGAGGCTGTGGGCATGGACGCATCAAAGACAATCCTGCAAGGAGTAGATACTGAATTCTCCTTCCATACTGCTCTCCAAGGAATGAAGTTTTTGATAGGATCGTCCCTCAGTGATGCTTGAATATCTTTCGGAAGATTCTTTGTGAATTCGACGTAGCCCAAGGATTGTAACTTCTTTTTGGAGTTGATGATGTCTTCCTTATCTTTTGGATTCCTTTCAAGTTTACACACTTGCTGGGCATAAACTTTCAGAGCGACATTGCGGTTTGGAGCGAGCCAGTTGACAGGATCATTTAAGAGCGGAAGTGTTGCAATTGTCATGTTGTTTTTGATGTCAACAGTAACTGATTGGTTGATGAGATCTTGTTCTATCTCTTCTTTGATGCTTATGATCTCGTTTGATTGATTTTTGCAAGATGAGCACGATCTGCAATTGATGCATCTGTGGAGAATTTCACTTCCAGCACGTTCTCCTTCAAGAAAAGTGCTGAGTTGCTGATCAGGTGACTCATCTATGATTGAATCTTGTGACACATGAAAATCAGTTTGTTGATCACCAAAACCGAGAAGACGAAGATCAGGGTTGACATGGTAACCAAGTTGAAACAGCTTATGTTGACTTGTGATGAAGTTGATCGGTGACACTTGATTGCTGATGTGATTGAAAACTTCATACGGTCCGCCAATGACACCACATGATCCATCTGTATTGAAGAACTGCGATTCATAAATCGTAAGGCCAGATGGTAATTGGAAGATGACTCGTGGAAAATATCTGTAGTACTTTATCCCAATCATAAAGTCTGTGTCCCCACTGACAAATGCAGGGACAGATGGCAGTTGACGTGGATCATTTTGTTGACTGACGTATACTTCCTGAAGATGTTGATAGACTTTTCCATTGAGTGGATAGAGCGGAAAAGTGTCGGTAATTTTCCCCAGACAGGCACCAGTCATGGTTGCATCATTTCCATTTCTGAGCGGGAGCGATACGCTGTAGATTCCGTACTCTGATCGACTGACAATTCCTCCAACACCACCCATCTTGATGGTGCCAGTGAACTTCTGGAATGAACGATCACCAAGCTTTTGAATTGCCTGGCTTCTGCAGATGAAGTCGCTGCAACCTGAATCGTAGAACAGGTTGAACGACTGACTGTTGATGTTGATAGTCTGTAGCATGAAAACAGCTTGATGCTCTGAGGACTGATTGACATGGTTGGCTGACTGACTATCAACCAACGCATGGAAGATTTTGATTTCCTTTGAATACGGCTGAACTGGTTGTTTGATGATGCATCGAGCCTTGTAGTGTTTTAGTATGCCGCGGTTGATCTGGTTATGCTTGTGTTTGTCACATACTAAAACGTGCTTCTTTGTTAGGCTTGAGCTGTGTTTGGGATGCCCGCAAACAAAATCATACTGGCATAGACCGTCTTGATGTTTTCCTTGATCTTGTTTTGCACCCGGAAACAAACATTGAGTGCAAAGATTCTTTTGTTTGAGATGTTGGTATCTTTGATGAGGCGTCATCTCAACGAACATTTTGCAAGCAAAGTACAGTGTGAGTTTAGTACCACTCGGTTCGTTTGTCTGAATGTGGTCATTTGCTCCTCATATGTAGCAGATAATTGATTGCGGAACTCTAGGTTGCGGATTTGAATTATTGTTTGATGGCCAGTTACTCTGTGCTTGGAATGCTGACTGACTCTTCCCACTTGTCTGTCTCGGTGAATTGGTTTTAATGAGAATGCGCTGTTGGTGAATTTTGAGCTCTTTCTCCAAGAACTCAACCAGCTGCTTCCACTTTTCTTTGCCTTCCTTCGCACTTTCACAACTGACTGAAAGCCACCGCATCATTCTTGCCTCACCCATTAGATTGTACACCCGAGTGAACGCATCACCGTAATAAAGTTCATTCTCGAAATTGTGCGTAGCAGTAAGAAGCATGAGGTCGTTTCCAGATTTCTTCCATGCTGTTGATACTCTTCACCAGTGAAAGAGCATACTTGTCGAGGTGATTGTTCTTGAGCAGGTCCGGCTGAAACTTTGCTGGAACGGTGTCTGAATATAACTTGAACGTGTAAATATCTCGACTGCTGAACCTCGAACCTCGAAAACTTTGGCAATTGAATGTTCAATGTACTTTTGTTAAAAATTTCCAGTTTGTTGATGTCCCTTGACTTATCCCCTCGATCAGGTCTTTCTCGTACTCTCGCCTTAGGGTAACCAGAATGTCATACTCAGATTTCAGGCTATCGAATTGTTCAGCATTAGGTTGAAAACTGATGAGTTCTTGAATGCTGGAGGATATCGACTTTAACTCCTTGGATTGGTCTGAAAGTTGGCTTTGTCGCTGCTTGAGGTCTGCATTGTTGAGCTGCTTGATATTCCATGCAGACATGGAGCGAAGGTGCGTCATGGATCTTCTGATCTCTGCAAACATGAAAGTTGATTTCTGTTGACTGACTATCCTCACAGAGTTTTTATCAATCTGATGACATTCTTGAATGTAGCGTTTGAGAGTCTTGATGAACATACTGATACTCTCGATAGTCGATTGAAACTGCTTATGAAATTTGGTTTCATACTGCTCACTATCGAAAGCCAATCTCAACTCACGGTGTTTGACTCGGTACTCAAGTGTCAAAGTGAATTGTAAACAATTGCGATTTTCTTTACAAACACAGAACATCATGATTAAAAACCATGATATTCATTTCTTCAATCGCGTAATATTTGAAAAACAAAGCAAACAAAAAAGTTCTAAAGTAATGACGCAGAAACCATACTATAAGAAAAACAAAACATAAAAATAAAAAGTTCAAAAGCGTACTTACCCTAAAAACATTAATAAATACTTAAGTTGTCTATTGTTTCTTGATCCTGGGAACAATCAAAACATTTAAAACGATCAAATGCACTGGAAGGGTTTCTGTTTATACTAATCGTGAATGTGTCTTGCGTGGTCGAACTGTCACTATATGACCACGATTAAGAAGATTTTGACCGTTAAAAAAAAACAAAAACAAACACTCTCTAAGTTAAATGTGTTGCACACATTTGCGGATTATTATAATAAGATAAATAGTTAATCTAAAAAACCAGGAACAGACATAGGCACACATTTTGGTTGGATCTCTGTCCATAGCTGGTGCTATTGAACGAGTTTCATTAAGGCAATTCATAAATTGATTCCTTAACACCCAATTTACGTATCTTTGACACAATCATTACCTACCTCTCTTTCTCCTCAATAAACGTTTCACTGTTGTGGTTTCTTTTCCACTTCTCTGTTTTCTCTGTTCTTTGACATCTGAATAACAGTAACAGGTCACAGCTTAGTAATAGGATATACAATTAAAGATCAGACATTAATTATATGTCATTTTTGCAGAGAAAAATTACTTGTGTTTGTCCTTAATCGATGTTTTCCTTGTTTAGGTTCATCTTCAAGGTCTTCAACATCTGTATTACATTAATTGAAAATTGAAAATAGGAGGCATTTCAAGAAATAAAACAACGCTTTCATGCTACAAAGCATACACCAACTTATGTTTCGTAACAGTATATGGATTTATGTTTTACCATAAAATAACTTTAATTGCTGACCATTCTTTTCTACCTGTTTCATCTCATTTAGAAGGTCATGATTTGATGCTAATCTTGTCTCTTTTGTACAGTCATCCACATTCAGAATTGCCTCGTTTGCAATTTCACATTCAAATTTCATTTTTTTTGCATCATTATTTCTGCTCAATGTGACCTTTCTTGAATGTTCTTGGCCTAAGTTCACACAAATATATCAGAGAAAATTATGTAAATGTACTCTTCAAATTTTTGAAAGTTCAACCACAATGATGTTGAGTTTTTTCATTAATGTAAAAAATGAAAGAAATAATGAAATCTGTACCTGCATCGATGTCCATCAGGCGCTTCCCTACTCTTGTAATAGTATGTATGGCCAATGGTGCTTGAAACACATCTTGGTTCACTATGATCCATATGATCCATATGTGAATAAAACAATTCTCCATCTTTTGGGGGGACGTCAAACGATGTAAAGAGAGTGCTAATACGATGTCGGTTCTTTGTCGCTATCAAGTCATTCTCGATTTCAAATTTAGTTTTTTTTACTACGTTGTGAACTGCATCCCATCCTGACATGTGGCTCTCCGAAGACTGTGTACTCGCAAATAAAAATATTCGCCGGCAGCACACCAGATGTTGTGCGGAAAGACACACTAGCCAACTTCTTCAGTGCTGGCACGGTATCTGGTAGAATCAAAATCGGCACCAAATGGCTATTCCCCCTTGCCTGACATATATGCAATTTTCATTTTCTCAATTAACAAACGATGAGCTTCGTCCAGCTTGCATACTCTCTGCTGATCAATCCAAGCGTCGTTTTCACCATCATGCCAATTGTCCAGTGTCAATCTAGATGGCTCTCCACCTCTCCTTCCATTGAGTAGTGTCAGTCTTGTACAAGCCAAGTTCCTCAGTTCTACAAAGGTTTGTCCATCATCAAAATGGTATTGATCGCATAGTTTGTTCATCCTTTCAAGTAAATGGGCTTTCAACATCAACACATCTTCCTCAACTGGTAATTTTAGTGGTTTTCGCAAGTTAACTTGTCTTTGTCGATTTAGATGATACGTGGCATCTCCAAACAAATAATTTTGCTACAATTTGAATGAATGCAGGAAATTGACGATTACTGTGGCCTGGGCATCTTTTCATTCGGCAAAAAAGTATACTGCAGAAAGCAGATTTTTTGATCAGGTAATAGAGATACTCCTTCAACCCAGGTTAAATTGCGTCGGGTTCTTCTTTAGATGTTTATAAATCTATGGCATTAGCTAAGGGTGTAAGATTTGTCCTGTCGAACATGTCTGAAGCATTTCCACATTCAGAGTTTACCCCAGCTTGTTCTCTAAAAACATTGTATAAATGTGCTAATCGCCTCATTTCACCTCTGATTTATTTGAATACTTCTGAAGCCTTGTCTTTTTTTCGTTTAATTTTCCAGTAAAATTTCGAACCAATCAATAGCATTGTTTCATCAGTCCTGCAAATTCTATCGATCTCATCATTTCTTAACTTGCCCAATATATTCTGTTTGAAACCATCACAGTAGACATGTTCCTGAGGCACCTCCATTAATGATGTTGGTACTGATACAACGGGACCATTCGAGGTAAGAGAACAGCGTTTTCTGTGCCTAGAAAAGTGCCTTTTTACAACCGTAATGTTGCAATTACTGCAGCGGGTTAACAGTTTAGGTGATTTACAACTTTTCTCACTTTGGTAAGCAGGCTCTGGTAATTCGGCCTGCTTTTTATTATATTCCAAAACACCATCATAACGCAGGGCTGCAAACATTTTGGATTAAACTTTTTCATCAGCTTCAAGCGCACTCCTCACTCTTTCCTAATTTTTATGTTTCAGTCTCAAATGTGTAGATAATTTAAATCGCATCTTCCCACAGTATAGTCAAAAACGCTTTGGTCTTTTATGCTTATTGGAGTTTTGGTCCTGGAGAAAAACAGAAAACGGTGACAAGACATATAGACAATTGTATATAACAAGCTAAAATGAATTGCATATATTGCAACCATACCATACATATGTAGAATTCTTATGCATACTTAAACGTATATTGGAAGCTCATGAAATCGACAGGTTGTTAAAAGATGGTGAGAACAATACCTCGTTTTCATTGCTATCACTATCGTCATCGTCATCACTGCCAGCCAGAGTTTCTATAACTGATATATCGTCATCAATATCAGAAGCTGGGTCATTTCCATTTATAACCTGTGAACGAAAACAAAAATTAAACTGAACTATAACTACACAAAACGTAACTAATCTAAAGCTCAGTCAAAATAGTATAAATAGCTAATCAGAATGCCAAAGCAAAGATTTTATAAAAAAACATAGTCAGAGGTTTCATAGCAATTTGTAAACTTTGTAATCCACGTAAAAACATGGTTAAGCAATGAATGGAAAATAATTTATTTAAAACAAAAAATTCAGACCTGCTGTATATCAAGCATGCAATTTAAGTTTTCGTTGACGCAAGTATTTCCTTGATTATCAGGTCCAATACTGTTTGCATTAAAACAATATGACTTGTTGCATCAGTTTGACTGTATCCCTTGATCATCAGAAAATTAATTATTCAGTTACAATCAAGGTTAATTTTGCATTGTAAGTACACTGCATCATAACAGCAAGATTTAAAGACTGATATCAAACCTTGTCTAAATCCAACATGAGATCATTGTGTTCAGAAATATCTTCTATGAAGCTCTATTACAAAACACGGTCTGTTATTTCAATGTAAATGCTTCTGAACTTCTATAAAAGGACACATTGGATAGAAACATTATCTCACCGACACCAGTGTGGATAAATCTTTTTCCGAATTCTCTTGCGTAACTACCTGAAGTCGAAACAAATCAGAACAGTACACTATTAACCAACTGAAAGGGCAATAAAACATGCCTATAATGTCAACACAAATACCTTTAATTCCTAAAATTTGAATTCAAAGAAACCCACAACGATCTAGCTTCTCCAAATAGCAACTTAAAATGTAAACAAGTATTTAAATGTAATCAAGCACTTAAAGATGAAACCAAAGTTCAAGGAAGTTAATAATTAACTGCTTTATAAAGCTGTTACAATGGTAGATTGTATGGCAGTATGGTCCTTCTTAATGTACAATGAATCCATTCAAATACCCACCCAAGGTACATGTCGTTAACAATTCTGTAATAAACGCCACTGCGTGCCTTAAAAGAATATATTTTTGCAAGAAGAATTTTTGGTAGAAGATTTTATGAATCGAAACCTCAGCAAAATCACGCATTATATTCTTGTATTCTTGAGGTTTAAGGAGGCTTAACACGATTTTCTTAAAAACAAAATTTTATGTTTTTAAGGAAATTGTTGTATGAGCTTATGAACGTCCGTGAGACCTTAGAAGAGAATGAATGAGCATTGTTCTAGTCGTAAGAGCTTACGTAAAATTTTACGTGCATATCAAAAAAGGTTAAAAGCTTAAAGCTAATAGTTTGAAGTTCCATTTTAATTATTTTGGAAACGCTGAAACAAAAACATTTACTCCCAGCAGAGAATCTCTAGAAAAATATTTTATCACAGAAATAGCAATTTATTAATTCCATTGAACTTTTGGCTCATTAAAGGATGGTAAAGAAAACCTATTATTTTTAGATTTTTTGAACATATTTCAATATACCTTAAGGGAAGAAATTATTTGCAAAAGAAATATGTGCGGAAGAAATTTTTGCAGTTGAGAGGTCCAAAATGGCCTTAATTTGTGGAATAAATTTTTGCGAATGACTCTTTCATCTAGAAATTTGCGGAATTTATTTTTGCGGATGTTGAAATTAAAGCAAAAATATTTCAGCCACAACAGGGTTTGTAATAAAAAAAAAATTCAATTTTATGAAACAACTTGTTGTTAAACGTTGAACAATATAATTAAATTTAAAAATACAATTAATAATCTTCCTCTTCTTCAAAAATAGAAAAAATGTTCTGTATTGGTTCATCGGATTCCCACTCTTTCTCATCTTCGTCGTCATCTTGATGGTAGGTCACAAAACTAGACACCTCGTCGGGGCTTACGTTGTGTTCTCTTTCATTGATAGAAACGTCATTGTTCTCTAGCGGATCAATGGTGGCGAATGGGTCAAGGCTAGGTAGATTTTTCAAACCTTTATCAATCGCATTTGTGATTCCAGCTGACTTCCACCCATTTGCTATTATTGCATGGCCTTTTTGAGCGGTGAGGTAATCATATAGTTCAACAATCCATTTAGCTTGCAATGGTTTTAATACTGACAACTTCAATTTGATTTCGATGTCTTCTAATTTAACACCGTTGTTGAGAGACTTAAAAATTTCTGTGCTATACCATTCAGTATATTTTTTCTTCAAGAAAGATTTAGCTGCACCGTTAACCGTTAAATCAAGGGGTTGGAAGAGATGTGTCATGTTTGCCGGTACTCGGGTCATCAAAATGTTGTTTTCTTTCAATTTCTGCAGCACTGGTTCTGTCATTTGACCCCTAAACACGTCTAGAAGTAATAGTGCGTGGTGGTTTCGATCTAGCTTGTGGCGTTCACGTTCTGAATTGACATATGGGATAATTACTTCATCCAAAAGCTTCAGTGATTCTGTGGTATTACTATAGTGTTTTTCGTTAGCACTGAGTGAAAAGGAATCTGGGAACTTAAATTTGGGAAAACTTTGGCTAGTTTTACCCCATATATCAACTGCATTGGTAAAAATTGGTTGTCATAAGTTATGCCGAAGGTAGCGGTGATAGCATTTTTGTATCCCGATCCTTGAATTGGCACATGTTTTGCTCCTTGTTTTTCCATAGTTTGGTTAGAAACTGGTGCATATTTCAAAGGGGTTTGATCGATGTTAATTACCATGGACGGTGGGATGCTATATTTTTCAACGTATTCGATAATTTGATGATGCATAACAATTGCAGCTTCAGTTTTAGCTCTTTCTGGTATTTCTGGTTTAGACGTTGTTTTAGTGCGCTTCTTGAATCCCATTCTTTGAAAGAGACTTTTCGCCCACGATGAACCTTCAATATCTATGACTTTGAGATGCTCCAGATCATTCTTTGCGATGAGAGCCTTCGCTGTTGCGATGGCAACAACAGTGTTAACAACTCCTCCTTTTCGTCTCATGATTTGAAGAAATTGGCGAACTTTCTCATCAATGCTGCCTAACATAAGTGGTTGGCCACGCTTCAACGGGACAATTCGTTTATCAACATTTGCAGAATTCTGATTGTCCAGATACTTTTTTCGGAGTGCTCTTGCTTGACTTTCACCAAAGTCTAAATGAGGGTGTGTTTTTTTAAATTTTCTAACAGCGGCTGTAGGGCCATGAATAGCGGCATATTTTCCAATAAGAAATCTTTCGTTTTCGGTAAATTTAGCGTAGCCTTTTTTCTTCATGTTTTTCAAGCTTTCTTTAACATTTTGATGCTCTACGGCTCCCAATCCACTGCATTCTTCTCGCAGAGGGAATGATGCTGATGATCCTAGAATATGAAAAAGCATATGTTGTCACTTTTCTGCCGATTCTAATAAACATGAAACAAGGCTCATACTACTTTTAGGGTAAATTTTTAAACAACATTCATACTAAAAAGAGCAGAAATTTGAAATTATTATACCTGGTACATCAATCATTTTCTTCTTATATCTTGTCTCAGTCGCCATTGTTGCTTTTTCTATCCGTTCAATAAGAAAGAAAAACTTCAGCAGAAAAAGATAAACAATGTGCTCTCCATTTTTCTCTCCTTTTAATTTTGATATTTTCTATATGTCAAAGTACGTTGGAGAGTCATATTCTTTTGTTTGAAATCATAAAATAATTTCTTTTGTTTAACGTGTTCGAAAATATGTGAAAACAGAAATATAAAAACAGGGGGTATGTTGTCATGATTTTTTATTATTATGAATTGTTTTGTTTGCTTAGTTCAGTGTTTTATGTATATATCGCACTTATCCTAAACCCAGCACATTTTAAAGAAACTTTATATAAAATTTATTTTATGATCAAGTCGATCTAACGATTTTATTTGGTTTAGAATTATTTAATGTTTACACCCTGAATACTTCCTTGTTTTGAAACACGAGCGAATTCTGTCTGTGCTTTATTTAATTGATGACCGTATTTTGTTCTTTTTTGTCTTGTAAGACTTCAATGAGAGGTCATGGTCCAGGAAGTATTTAAATTTCCCTCCGCTGTTAGAGGTTTCCATTATTACAGAAAGTACTGGCAACCTACCCTGGAAGATGAACTGTTTGCCAAACACGAAGAAGACAACGCTTTTGATTTTTTTGCGATAAAGATCTGTTTAAAGAACAGGTACGACTGTTGGGCATCTACCAATGGAGATTTCAAGACCTACAAAGTTTTTACTGGATAGGGCTGCTACGATCTTTGTTGATCTCACATCAACAAACTATTGTGTTTCACCTCTTGTGCAAGGGGGACTCGAAATCCCTTGTATTGTGAGAATACTGATGGCACCGACAGTCAAGAACAGGCAAATAGTTGACATATACAAGGACATGGTCGATCTTCACTACGACGCCAGAGAAAATGATTCAATTGCTGGATCGTATCTTTCCCAAGATGACCCGTCGGAACATATGATAGATCTCCATGAGACATGCACGACTTCATCAAAATGCAAGAAGGCAAAGAAAGATGACACTAATATTCGAGATATCAGGACTTTTTTTAATGTAAAGAACCAAGTTAAGAGCACTCGTGGCAGTAAAGTTATTACCATTGACGAATAAAAATGAAAATTTTAAAACATTTTCTTGTTTTATTTTCTTGCTTGTCTCCCATCTCTTCCATATTAGTTCCAAAAAGACTGATTACACCATTATTTTGCGGAATAAATTTTTGCGGATGTGAAAAACTAAAAAAAGTGGGGAATAAATTTTTGCGAATGAGCGATATTTTGATTTATGTGCGGAAGAAATTTTTGCGAATTGGGCCTAAATTCGCAAAAATAAATTCCTCAAAAATTTCTTCCGCACATATTTCTTTCGCAAATAATTTCTTCCCTTAAGGTAACAATATATTGAAAGCAAATAAACAATCATAGATTAAAAGTCGAAAATAAACGGATTAACGTTGCAAAAAAGTAAAATAATTTAATAAGTTTCCATCAATAGATATTATAAGATCTTCACATTTTCTTAAAAAGTTAGTTATTATAAAATAATGTTTCTGTGTGTGAATGATTACAAGGCAAATATCTATACAAAAGAAGCATTGCAGGTTTTTCATTCATATATACCTTATCAGCTCTTTTTACGCTGGCCCTAATGTGGCGTTAACTTTGGTGCGCGGTGTTAAAAGGGCCGGGGTAAAAAGGGACAGCGTAAAAAGGGCCAAAAAATGGAAATTTTTCATAAAATTGGCGTTGTTTTTTAAAGTTGAAATTTCGATTTGAAAAAATGAAACAAACTTTAGGTGTGAAAGAACTCTTTGGAGACAATGAAGGATCAGATGAAGGGGAAGTTGAAGCAGAAATAGAGGTAGAGTCAGATGACGATGAGGGGATTAGAGAAAATAATGAAAGTATTAATGAAAAAGAGGACGAAATAACTGTAATAGAATAAGTCTTACGATGATGATATATATTAGAAGACATTTGTAGCATAAGTTAAAATTTGAACAGAAAAAGTGAAAAATAGTGCTTAAAATTTTTTTTTCTTTTTGACTTTTGAGGCGTAAATAACGGCCCAAAGTGGCCTTAAGGCAAAATCTTGGGGTGGCGGAATAAGGGCCAGCGTAAAAAGGGCCGGTGTTAAATTAGGGCTGGCGTTAAAAGGGCCATTAAGGTAGTCTCTTTACCAGCCTTCTTTAGCTCTACAAGGTCTCTGTATTGATTTATCATCTTGTTTAACAGCATGACTTTAACACTGACCTTATTTTGTGTTGAGGAATTGGTATCCTTGATATTAGTATTTTCATGTCAAGTGAGGAATCAATATCGACTACCACCTGAAGTAGCTTATCATATCCATATCCATCATCTTAATCTTTTTCAATGATGACACAGATTATCAAGAAGAGGTGGAAATGAAGAAATAATTTAAGAAATAATTTAGGAAATAATGAAGAACTCCTCTAAAGAATGGATTTAAAAGTCAAAAGAAAAAATTCACACCTTTGGGCGAATTCCATCATGTTACTATGAATTCAGCTTGTAAGCTAATAAATGTATGAATAAATATTTCCATTAATTCACGCTCGAAAATCCTCCATTACAAAGTCTGTAACAAAATGAAACTTCTGCTAACAAATAGGAAAAAGAAACAACTACTACATCAATCCTCAAATTTGAATATCAGCAGAAGTTGCAAAATCCAAACAATTCTATCCCAGCAAGGTTACATTTCAGTCGTAATAGAGGATATTATAGATATTAAGAGTTTGGTATAGTGTCCGAAGTAGGTGTATGAATGCCCTAGCCGGTGATTCGAAGACATTTTCTCGTGTTGTCGTCTTTCAGAAACGACCCTGGGTAATAATATTTCAAATGGTTTAGTCATAGACTAGTAATAAACATCAGTGAATAACTTTGGAGAAAATTTTGTAGTCTGAATTGAGAAAGAGACATTGGTCACCAATTCTCGACACGGTCAGTTGGACCTTTCAAAAAACTGGTTCTTAAATAATTATAATATTAGTTAAAGAGGCACAGAATACAGGGGCCCCAGCAAAAAAGTTCATTTTATTATGATTTTATGCCACTTTTTCCCTGAAATTAATGCCATTTATCATTATGTCATTTTTCAAGCAATTTTTTGCTTTTTTTTATGATTTTTGATTAAATTTTATGGTAAGAATACTATCAACAAGATGTTTCAGATTTAAAGGGGCAACATAGAAAATTAATGTGCAAAATTAAGGTGATCTGACTTTTTATTTTATATTATTTTTTCTTAAACTGAATTAACTAAAGTTAATATACTTAAAAGCACAATAAATATGGGTTACAATCAAAGTAAGAATGCTAAAAGTTAAAAGCAACAAGAAGTAAATATATCTACTGTTGACTCTCTCTCACACTCTCTTTAAATTAACCCTTAATGGAAATATAGCGAGTTTTCGATAACTTTATTATGGATCATATTTGAGAACGACAGTTATCTAAAGTTAATTGGAAACTAAAATTATGTTACTAAGTTGAGAAATCTATTTCCTCAAAAAGGTGGTTTTCAGAAGAAAGGAAAACTATTAAGAAATGTAATAACTTTTCAAAAAATAATTTCAAATGTTCAGGAATTAATCAATTCTATTAGAATTATATTTTTAAGTCAAAATAGCTTCTCCTAATCACTTTACCTAATGCCAACAATAAGAACGTATATAAATGGAAAAGAGAAAGGCATACACAAACATATCACAATAAATTCTAAATAAATTTGCAAAATTCTCTACCTTTTTTTAACTCCTTGAGTTCAGTCTAAAGACATAATAAATCAGACCATAAAACGAAAACTTGCTGAAAACAGCTGACTGTGTAAATCAGCTAGATAACTGCACTAAAAAGTTAATTTCTTAAACTACATTTTGATAATTACTGGAAAACGTTAGTCTCATTAATCTTATGATTTTTTTATACCATTTTTATGATTTTTACTCAAAATTTTTCGATTTTATGCTTTTTTATGATTTTATGCTCGCAGGGAGCCCTGAGAATATAGAAAAATGGGTTCCTCCTGTTTAAACTGCAATTATGGAAACATAAACTAAATAACCTCTTGACCTCTGACCCTAAACGAAGAATGTCTTTACAAAAGGCATTGGAGCATCAATGGTTTTTGGGCGCTCCTCCTTCTAAAAAACTCAAAATAGACAAGTATAATAACTTAATAAATTTAATAACTTCAGTAAAAATTTGTAACACAAAGAACATGGACTGTAAGATTTTTTGAAAATTTAAGAAATTTATGGAGGTTTTTCCTGGAACAGATTTCAAAGAATTCACTTTATAAGAGTTATAGCACCAAATAGTAATAAAACAGCTTTTTAAGCCACCATTATGGAAAATACAATAAAGGTCACCTGGACTTTGTGAATAAATTTTTAAACTTTCTAGAAATAAAATACTTTCAGGAAATAGAAAGAAAATCATGTGTACTTAATTCCCATACAAAATACATAATAGCAGTTAGAATTTTCCATTCAAATGACCATAAATCTGCTATTTTGGATTTTGGGATCCAAAAACTTTGAAATTTTTACTCAATTACATACTATCCAAATCTCTGCCTGGTACATTCAGAAATTGGATCATAAGGTGAATTGATAGTATGATGTTATTCGCCCAATGAGTGAAATTTTTTATATCTTTGAACAGTGAAATTGTGACTTTTAAATCCATTCCTTATAGAAATTGGATCATATATGTTTTAATATAATTGTCTATTTTCTTTGGGGTGTAAGATCTAAAATGTATCCAACTTTTGAACAGAATAAACTATTTCCTTAACAGAAGGTTTAATCATGGTAACCACATTTTTCAAAACCATTGTTACGTTCTCAAATGACAAATCTTTGCAATATTTCACATTCTTTTCTTCACAACATGGAAATGTTTTTTCTGTGATAGATTCTGTGATATTTGATTGTTAGGTAAATCTTGATTTTTAATTTCAGCTTCTTTCTCTGGAAATGTATCAGCATATTCGTTCGCTTGCAAAACAATATCTGCCAGAACATCATGTGTCAAGAATGATGGCAAAAAATATAGCTCATGTGCTGTATCGGGAATACCGACAAGAACCGGTCTTCAAGTTAAGGTCCCAGACAAATTTGTGTCCCTAACTTTCCATTCTTTATCATTCCAACTATGTGAGGTGTTCCTTAATCATTTACAACTGAAGGTTTAGCTGGCACAGTTTCATCACTTTGTATGTCTTCAGCATTATCATCAGCACAGCCTGAATCAATTTCAAAACCAGTAGCTGCAGTATCATAATTGTCCTCAGAAATTCTTGTACCAAGTGTATTCCTGTTAATGTTTCTTTCACACATTTATCTAAAATGAAAGAAACTTTTGTACACTAGAAATTTCTCAAGATAATAATTAAGTCCCACAAATTTTGGACTTAGCAAAAATTTCTACCATTTAACTGTGTTGATATTCAATGTGCCGATTTTCAATTTTGTTATGTTTTAACAAAAAGAAAACTATAAATGAATAAACTGATTACACTAAAAAATAAACCAAGCACCCTAGGAAAGTATACAAAGGGAAAGTTCATCTCAAGGAACAAAACAAAATCTGTTTATTTCAACCAGGAACAGATACAGTTCATAAAAAGAATACATAAAAAGAAAACATTCACGCAGACACCTCAAACACCTTTTAAAGCTTTACAAAGTCCCTGTTAGAAAATTGAAATTTGAATTCAGAGGATTTCTCAAAACTTCGTTTTGTGTGGATTAATTTTCGCAAAAGGGCCTAACAACTGGTGAAATTACAAAATTTCAAATTAAGCTTTGAATGGATATGAAACAGATACGTATCTCGCTGATCAGATATTGCGATGCCTTCGAAGATGAGAATTACTATTTCTAGCAAATTTCCTATGTAGTTACCAAATTGATCTCAAAATTTCGACATCAAAAGTTTGTTAAGAGTATAGGTTGTTAATCTAAGAAAATCATAAGTCATTTCAACAAAAGAAAGATGCTATGATGGTTTATGATGATAAGTTCAAATCTTCCTTTCGTCTCTTCACTGCCTCATCCAGTTTTTTTCTCTCAGTATTAATTTTCTCTTCTGCCATTTCCATCATCTCCAGACGTTCTGAAAACCAAACAACATACAATCTACAATGTGCATCTACCTTGTGGGAGTCATTTTTGTGGGTAATTCTTTTCCCAAATTTCTATTTAAACATCCCCTCTTTTTAAGGGTTTTAACTATCCCACTGTGGAATGGAAATAATAAAGTAAATGTCAGAGACTGAGCTAGAGATCAGTCAGAGTATAGAACACAGTATGCAGTCAGTCAATGGCTTCTAATGGGCTGATACGCTGCTTTTAAAGCACGTCAGAGAGGAGTAGAATATTCGAACACAGGTCGCAGCAGTCGCACTCAAAGGTACTCACCACTACACTTCCCTTATTTCTAGTATGAGGAAATAAGGGAATACGTTTTGGCAAATTTGTTGATGTATCAGCATTTTTGCTAATGGTGGTTACCACAGTTAGATAAAGGACTTACTTGGAAATGGTTTAACTTCACTTCTATGAACAAACCCTTGAAATCTTTGGAAAATCCTTTCCTTACCAGGGGTCCATTGAACATTTTTTCTCAAATGTAACGGTACCATGAAAAGAGAAAAAAATTAGTGACAGGCATATTGAAAGGTGAAATTGTGAAACAAAACTAGTAAATATTTCCAGAGTATTCCAGCAAACGAAGTATCCAAGTGGAAACTACAAATGAAGCAGAAGTGATTTTTGTTTTAAGAAACTCTTACAAACTTGTATTTTCTGAATTCAAAAGAATACCAAATTAACCCTTGAGGTTTTACACAATACAACCTGGGTACCTAAATAGCGAAAGTCATGTGATCACTGACATCAGCACTTTTTAAGGTTCCAGAAAGTTTAATTTTGAGTAAAAGTTCACCTGTACTGACATCTTTGTAAGGCAAATTTAAACCAAAGAAAATTATAAACTTTAACTGATGAAACCAATAATTTGCAATAGGACATTTTAGCTAAATCTATAAAATCGATTATCTCCTTGATCTAAGTAAATATGAGGAGTAATGTACATAAAGATACATGCATTTACCTTTTTTAACGATTTCATCACCATCATTTTCCTTTTAACTTTTTCCCGCCTATCGTACACTTTACCTAGACATGGACATAAATGAGGGCATAAGGATTACAACCTTACTAGATCCTAGATCATAGAGGGTTGAAATTGTTTTTCATATAGGTTGTCCCAACACTATTACTAAGAAAAGATCATCTTACTATTATACAATAATAAAGACAAAAAAAAGTGTATAGAGTACCAAATAATCATCCCCAGTCGATTATAACCTTTTCCAACAACTCCCCCTCCTCTCCTTTATTATTTTTTCTTTTATTACTAATATTATTTTACACACTTGCTGACTTTTTGAAGAGTACAACACCAAAATTTATTCCAAACAACTTGATTACTCGTCATTCGTTAAAAATGCTCTTACTTTTTATATTGCCATTTTCAGAATATTCATCCGAATCCAAAGAGTGCACTTATTCGACAGTCAAAGCCCTTTTTTACCTATGTAAAATGAATGCAAATAATTAAAAAATGAAGTCACTTAATTGCTGATATTAGCACTTTTGAGGAGCATATTTGGCTCAAAATTCAACTCCAACTTGAGTTATCTTACAATCCAAACCTAGCGTTTTTTGTGGGTGTGTTTACAATAAACCTATGGGTACCATACATGTCAGCAAAGAAGCCACTTAGATTTCTCAAGATGAATTTAAAAGAATATATACATATTCAAAACTGAAGATGTGTAGTACAAAAAGCAAACAAGAAAAGAAATGTATTTAGCATGACCAAAATTTATGTGTTCTAGGAAGAATATTTGGAGTTACCTGCATACCCATTAGGATATCTGAAAGGATTAATATAACATGTCATTCATTCATTGGCAGTATATATTATAATAATGTTTCGCATAGTGTCAAATGTTTTTTCACAATGCCTTGAGGAGAACGTAGTTAAAAAATTGATGTTGTATTCTGGCATTCAAGCATTCAAAATCATTCAAGTTTGAAGAATGTGATTATATATTCATTCATTTTTCATATTTCAGCTGATTTTCCAGAAATCCCTGTTTGTCAGGGCATTTTCTTATTATTTTTCAAAATGGAAAAAAGACACAAAAAAACAACATTGTTATTCAAATTATTAGGTTTCTCAGTGATCTTTGCATTGTATTACATTGCTAAGTATACATTTGACTATTTACTGAGTAATAGTAATAGTACATACTGCATACCTTTTTGTGTCTTTCCTGGATTAATCAAATCACTGATAATTTCACTGGTAGTGCCATCTTTTTCTTAAATAAATAAGGGAAAGATGAGAGACAACTATCTAAACATTAAAAAAACCCTTTATTATTAAATCAATATCCAGGTCAATTCAATGGTTGCTGTTTTTGTGCAGTCTCAAAATTAACCGGACAAATCCAAAGTGCACCACAGTTGAATGTTTATCAAGATGACTTACCTCCTTGTAGTTGCAATAAAGACTTTCCTACTTTAGCTGCTGTCATTAAGCCAAGAGGAGTTTGATACGTATTTTCATTCATATCTTTGCTGTGACCCATATGACGATAGAATAAATCTCTTTCTTTTTTATTTATATTTATTTTTATTATATTTATCTAGCTGCATATAGAGTGCTCACCCGATGGCGGTTATTAGTTGCTGTAACTAAGTTTGGTTTTTTCAAATTGGCATATTTACAAATTTCCATCAAGGAATGCCAACCAGAAAAGTTTAATTCTGATTGTACTAGCAAATATAAAATCATTGTCTTTTAGCACACCAGATTTTACACGAATTTTCTCATCAGATAAGGTTTCCAATGCAGGAACAGTATCTTTAGGTATAAGCAATGAAACTAAGTGGCGATTCCCCTTACCAGATTGGTAAGCCAATCTATATATTAGCTAGCCGCCAAGGTGGCGTCGTTCGCCGCCCATGTTCAGCATGCGTTGACTTAATGAAAAATAAAATTAAGGAATTGGCAACCGAAAGTGTTGAAGAGCTCGAAAAACTGATCAATAAAATGTATCGGATCGTTCCGCTACGATCAACCATTACAGAGATGTCATTGTTCATTGTTCAAACAGTTAGACTCAAATTTTTCGTCACCCTATCGCCTGTATCGCGGATCCCAAAAAACGTCAGTTATCCCTATTGACATCGCGCACAAGAAGAGAAATAATTTATGTGTGATCTTACATTGCTGACTCCCCGATTTCTTTCGCAGTTCACATCTACCATTTTGCATGACTTACGGACAAAAAAACAAACAAACAGAATAGCCGATTCTTTGCTTGTCTGTCTGTTTGTAAGTCACGCAAAATGGTAGATTGAGTTGTGAGCGAAATTATTTCTTGTGTGCGACCTGAGATCGAAACAAAATACATTGCAACCCCAATCGAACGTGACTTTTTTTGCCTGGTGAACCAATAGGAATAACGTTTTGTTTTCATTATTATTGTTAGTTTTATATTCCAAAGTGCAATAATTTGGAGCAGGTGGTGACAATGCAGGCTGAACATGGGCAGCGAGCGACGCCGCCTTGGTGGCTATTTGAAGGATTTCACCAACATCTGATCTGCATGGGAAAGAAATTTGATTCTTTGAGAATTTATCCAAGCGTCATTCTTTGCTTCTTTCCAATCCTCCAAAGTTAACCGTCCAACTTTCCCACCACGTCTAGCATTTAAAAGGGTAAGTCTGGTCATTGCAGCATTTCTTAATGCCACAAAACTTGCGGATGTTCAAAAATGAAAATCAGTACCATAAATTCCTGTATATTTTTCTGGATGTATTCATTAATCATTTCAATGTCTTCCTCTAAAGGAAGCTGCAATAGTTTCCTATTCTTTCTTTATTTGGGTTTCTCCAGGTTGTACAATGCATTCGAAAGTAGAACATCTTCACTAGACTTCAGAAGACGGAGGAAAGAATTCAGCTCATTGGATAAATCATCTTGTTTTTCTTGAAACAGCTGATCTCTTAATCTCTTTGCTGTTCTTATCAACATGTAGTACATGTTCTTTCTTTGTCCAGACTTCAGGGTGCTATCTTCTTTCGTTGTCAAGACATCAAAACATTCACACATAACATCAAAATTTTCCCTGAAGAATAGATCCATACACCTACCATGTTTTACAACTATATCATCTCTTGATTTGAATTCAATATATAAAGTTGCTAACATTCGCATCTCCATTCAAACTTGGCTTCGAACAGTAGATATTTTGTCTTTTTTGTGCCTTAACTTATGTTATAGTTTACTTCCAACATACAGAATATTTGATTCTTTCCTAACAACTTTCCCGATATCGTCATTACGAAGCTTGTATGAACTTGCTGGATGAAATCATCATAAATCTTTATGTCATTAGGCAAATCTTTCATCAACGTTATGCCATTAACAACAGAAATGTCTTTACGTTTTTTGCCTGCTTAAAAACCTTTTGCTAATGAACACATTACAACAGCTACAACGAGTTAAATCAAAGTACTTCTTTCGTATTCTCTCATCTTGAAATAATGAATTCTTTCTATGTGCCTCTTTTTTATTAAACTTTGCAATACCTTCCCTTTTAATGTCCTTGAAAACTTTTATCCTTTCCCTCCGTGACGTTTTCGGTGCACTCTTTATCCTGGGTTCCTGGGTTCCTGTTTGTGTGCTTTAGAGATATGCCATGACAACTTTCTAAGCATCTTATCACATAAAATGCACAGTCGTTTTAGTTTCCTGTAAGGCAGCTTGAATTTCTTTGAAGATCTTTTTGTCCAGGGCTCTAAAAATATATATTGAGGAAAGTATTTTTGTGATAACCACTGCAATTAATCCAAGTGACATTACAATTACAAACAAACTTGGACATGCAAAACTTCATCTATGCAATGAAATTATAACAATAAATAAACTTTAATGACAATTTTAAATATTATATGAAGCCTTTCATAACTTGATGTAATTTTGATTAAAAGATGTTTGTTTAATTATTAAAATGTTTTAATAAATTATGATAATTTATAATAATGTGGCTATGTAGTAAACCAATCGAAACATAAAGTTAATGGCAAATTTTTATTACAGTGAAAGAAATAACAAACAATAAACAATAACATAAAGCAATATAGAAATAATTTTCAACACAATTAGGTATTACCAAAATTATTTAATTGGATTACAAAAAACAACGAACTTGATACTCATTTCCGAGTTTCAATTAGCAATCATTTACCTTTATGTTGTTTTTTGCTTTCATCTTTGGAGTAGAATTTATTTCATTGACGACTATGTTGTATGAAACTTCATTTTAAACAATGCAGTACATGAACGTAAAACATTTTACCTGCAATTAACTTACATGTAATAAAGTAATCTAAATTTTAAAATGCAAAGTGAAGAGGTCAAAATGATATTTAAGTATCTGTTCATGGTGATTAAATTTTAACTACGAATCACTGGGAACAAAACCTCAATTTGAAATTTATGAATCGTCCTATGATTTTAATCATTTTCTAATGATAATGATTTGCGGAATTGAGGCTTTCAAGTGAAGCAGACTAAAATAAAGACTAAAGTAACTTTTATACATACTAGAACTATCATATGATAGTAACTATTCTGATACTATCATATCAGAAACCTCCTCGTTGTCTTCTAAGGTACTGCTTAAAACAGTCACATCACTGTCAATTTTAAATCCTGAGTCATCAACAACTGGAAGCTAAACAAGATAAAAAGGAGAATGTTTCTAAAACTACGTCAAACAGCAATGACTAGCAACAATGAAAAAAATTAAAAATTCGAAAAAGGAGTACCTGTTCAGGTAAATGTACATCTAAAGGTTGTGGTGATTGTGGAGCTTCAACAAGTTTTGGTAAACATAGATCTTCGGCAAGTTTGGTAAATGAGGCAAAGGTGGAGCTTCAAGGTTCAGAGAGAGTACAGCTGCAGATGCATCATTCTTTTGAAAGAAAAGTGACTTTTTAAGAAACAACCTAGGCAACACACTATTCTGAAAGTCTGATAAAAATCCTGTTGATATCAGTTAAACTGAAAAAAAATTCCTTCAATCTACCTCACATGTAGTTTGTTTCAAAACACCTCAAAATTAAATCTACGTAGAAATTTCTTCAATTAAGGTGTGTATGTGTAATACCTGTGTCAAATATTTCAAAATCCAAATCTTCCTCATCATCGTCTGGATTCTGTTGAAAATTGATATAAAATAATTACAAATTAGCTATGGTTTTTTTGATTTCTTAACAAAGAAAATGGATTCAAAGATCTTGAAGGGCGCAAAAGGATCGATAATCTGAGAAGTCAATTGTAAAGGTTTCTTACACATTGTAAAATAAGTAAATATAATTAAATGCCACAGCTCTTATTCGAAAGTCAATATTTTTTAGTCTAGTACTTAATCGAGTAATGGGAAGTTGAGGATTTATTGCAAATAAATGATTGCAAGAAGAATACCCACCTCCAATGAAGCTTCAATACAGATAAGAGAACACAAAGTCTAAAGAAAAAGGATTTGTAATTTTAGGAAATAACAGCATCATCATAAATTTTTTAAATCAATACAAACCTCCTTTATGTCAGGCTTTTCCAGATTAGAAAGAACTCCATGCCTTTTCAAGTAAACAAAGAATTGAATCTACCAAGTTCTTTTCATATCGGCATTCTAAATTCTTTAATGATGGTCTTTTGTCTTGCTGTAGAGCTTGAAGAATCAAGGCATCATTTAATACCCAGCCGGCAAAAAGACGTCTTAAAGACGTCTAAAAGACGTCTTTTCGTGCGTCTAAAAGACGTCTAAAAATGTTCTGAAATGTCCGCTTTTAAGACGCATTTTTCAAGACGTCTAAAAGACGTCTGTTTTAGACGTCTAAATGACGTCTTCTCAAAAGATCTAGACGACGTCTTTAAGACGCATTTTATATACGTCTTAAAAGCGGACAAATCAGATTATTTCCAGACGTCTTTTAGACGTCTTACAAAGGCTTCCTGACCATAAGGGAAAGTAAAACATCCAAGTTGAATTAAAATGTTTATATTCTTTCGAATGAATCAGTACCTTTTCATACGAAATACAACAAAATCACAAAATAGAATATATATACCCAGAAAAAAGACTTTAAGTATAGTTAAGGTTCTTGATGAAACACATAACGTTTGAAAGACACTGTATTTCGTTCACTTGCATTTGAAATCGTATCTGTTATTATTTCTTCCATATCTCATCATCCTGAAATGAAATAAATACAAAAATAATGTAGGGAAGGTTTTTTTATAAAATTCTCTATACCATTTACTAAACCAATACATTTACACGTTTTGCAAGAGACTTTTTATCTCTAACATCCATAACAAAAACATCGAAAGAGAATAAAAAAAACTTACAAAAATCCAAATCAGAAGTTTGAATCCAAATGATCAAGTATATGTAAATCTGTAAACATAAAGAATACACACCCATCATTTGACATTAAAACTGCAGCTTTTTGTCCACTCTAGCAAAATTTTAAAAGCAAAGCAACTAAATCGCTGAATATAAATGTTATTACCCTAGCACAACAACCAAGTAGTTTACGAAATTTCAGATTAAAAGATTTACTCATATTCCCAGCCGGCAAAAAGACATCTTTTAGAGGTCTAAAAGACGTCTAACTAGACGTCTAAAAGACGTTTAGAAATGTTCTGTTTTGTCCGTTTGAAAGACGTCTGAAGAAATACGTCTTTAAGACATCTTAAATACGTCTTTTAGATGGAGTTTACTTCAAGACGTGTTTTAGACGTCCTATAAATGTCTTAAAGACGTCTTTTAGGTGTCTTAAAGGCGTTTATTTGAAGAAGTGATCTAGACTTAGCCTATCCTGTAGCATTGCTTGACTAAGGCAAAGAATACAATGACGTTCACGTGAAACATTTATTTAAACATATTTAATTATCTCAACATTTTAGAACGATTTCCATCAATAAATAACAAATAAATAAATAAATAATTTTCTGGAATTCTAAAAAATATGATTTTCATAACCAATAAAATATTGAAACTCTTTATAACTTATTCTACAGATTTTTTAAATAAAATCTAAGCAACCGACCGGTCAGAAGAGTTAGGATAAAATCAAGATGAAACTCAAACGAAATGCATTTCCAGAGTTACAGTGCCCTAATTATTTTAACCTTTATTTTCAGATTAAGTGTACATACAAATGCAAGCAATGATGTTTCACATAATGTACAAAAGCTTTTCAGTTCAGAGAATTTCCTTAGACTTTTGAAAAAATAATTGAAATAAATATCTTAATAAGTTAATAAATAAAAAAAATTAGATAACATAGCTAATATACATTCATTCCGAATTTTTTTTCCTCCCTCCACCACCTTTCGCATCAGGGGCGTTTTTTAATTTCGTCGCCACTACTTTTTTTATATCTTTTTCGACGGCACCAGCGTGTTTCTTTTGGACACTCTCTAGTAGAAATAACATCATACAAAATAATTAAACAGAGAAAGAAATATTGTATATAATATAATTGTATATAATGTATTGTGAAATGCTTACCAACAATAACGCTATAAATTTTCTTTCTCTCCAGTGGAATCTTCCCACCGAACCCTTGCATGTTCATTTCGGACAATACGTTAGGAGAGAACAGTCTAGTAGAAAAACAAATAAATTGTTTTAAAAGAATGAATTGACAGGTTATCTTTCTATAATCGTTTCTTGGTTTTACCTATTCATAATAAGTTTAATCGCTTCTCGGTAATCCACACCGCCCAACTGAACAAGCTGAGAAATCTGAAAAGATAAAAATAATGTCGAAGAGGTACGAACACATCGAGTCTAAATTCAGATGACAACACCACCAGTACTTATGGTAAAATTCGTAAGAACAAGTAAGGTAAAAAGTAAGTGCATTACTACTTCAATGCTACTGATTACTTACTATTATTTCAGATATTTACTTACCATATTACTGCGATGATCTTCAATCATCAACTTTTCCTCTACCTCTTCTAACTCCTCAACAGAAAGAATTTTCTGCAATCGACAAACAGATGAAGAAGATACCATTGGTGACGACTGAGAAAGTTCCTGCACTTTCTCTTCAAGTTTCAGCAGCAGCCGACACATTTTCAACTGTCTTGCGGAAATCATCTCCAACATTTCTAAAATTAGAACAAGACTATGCAGACGAAGGAAAACTGAGAACGCCTTTAACAACATCAAGTGACAATAAACATTGCACTGAAAATATGTGACCGATGTGTATACCTACCTCTAACAGACGACTCATCGTTTGACAAGACGCTATTTGGAGTCACAGTGCTTTTTGTTTGGCTAAGAAATCAACAACAGCATTAAGAATCAGTACTATAAATAATTGTGCACAAACTATTACTTTGACTGTACCTGTTACCCTTGGGAGAACTGCTCATTAATTTACGTTTTTTCGTGACAGGAGAGCGGTTTTCTTTAGCAGGTGAAACGGGTGGCGTCACGCTTAAACATACTGAAAGATCTAATGGCGGAGGCTCCGGGCATGTGGGTTGTTGTAGCTTTTGATCTAACGTTTACAAGTAAAATGATAATAGATAGAATAAATATAGTATTAAAATAAATGAAACTTCAACTTACTCTTCTTACGTTGTGTAGTTTCATCACTAGATAGGTCACTCCCTATTTCGTTGCATAAATCTTCATCACCTGTCATCAATGAATTAGTCAGTTGCTTTAATCACAAATACAATACATGTTAGAGGGTCAATATCTAAAAGGAACTTACCAGTAAACAAAACGCGCAGTATATCGTACTGCCACCAAGAAGATGTTGGTACAGCTCTACTTCTATACAGCTTAGTATTATTAACAGTGTTAGGCCAAAATACTTTCTTTCCCAGGACCCAGTTTGATGGTACTGTCGACATTTTTTTCTCGCCATCTTCAATATACTCCACACAAGAAAAACTCATTATAGTCAACTAAAATGAATCATAGTGTGAGAGATAATGAGCTGCTGATAAGTCGAAAAGAAATAGAAATAAAGCCGTTCAGTTATAGATAAAAATTACATCTCAGATTAAAATTATGTACAATCAAATGGTAACTCTCAAAATGATTTAATATTTTGTTTGTTCAAATTCATGAAGCAATGGAAAACAGCTAAAGCCGTGTTTATATGGTAATGCCACAATTTTTTTAAGAAAACTGCTTCTCCTCAATACAACTTGCTTTTTCTTTACAGCATGGTAGTTGGTGATGAAACATATACCAATAATGCGAGAATCAGTTGGCATAGTATACAAAGGACTTGTATCCTTCAACTTTATGACGTCACAGAGATAGGAACTGTCCGCCAATACTTCTTGAACAAAGCAAATTTTGTTTTCTTGCAATTCAAAACATGAATCTTTTAGAGCTGTTGAAACTTTGGATGATACTAAGGTGCTTTTCTCGAAATAGTGATTGTCAATTTCAGTTAACCGCTTTGCTATTTGTGAAACCGGATTATTAGCATTTTTCACATACTTTTTTAATGTTTGCATGTAATTTTCAAATTTGAAAGCTGAAAGGTTATTTAATGAGGTAGAAAAATTGATAACATCGTCAGGAAGATGAATAAGATTGTGAACATTGTAAACAGAAAAGGAATCACCAAACACATTGATGATTTCAGCATGGAACCACTTTAAGAGTTGGCGACAATAATTAACCAATTCCCCTCTTTTTTTTTCATTTTCAATCATAAGAATTGTTATTGCAACATGCAATGCCAAAAAATGTTCATAAGCCTTGTTCGGAAGGATACCTTTCAATACAATGGGTCCCACATATAAGAGGAACTGCCGAAACTCAGTGGCTTTCCAATAAGCCATTTCTGTAAGAGGTCGAGGTTGACGATTAAACTCACTAGGCATTCTACCACTCAAGTTCTGCAAACGATCGGAAATCTGGTTTACTTGAGATGGGGAAATGCGACACACTTTAGGACCTTTCACAAAAAATGACAACATCCGCTTGACTACTCCAAGAAGAACTAAATGCATGTAGTCTAACACAAACTGGCTGATACATTTGACACCAATTTCTTTTAATGGCGACATTTCTTTCTGGTGAATGCAATATAATCTTTTATCAAAATCGTCATCAGTTCTGGCTGGAGAATCTTCAATTTTATTAAAGACAATGCGATTGCTACAATATTCACCTTCTGCTTGGCAGCGTTCACAAGAGTAATATGCAGTATGACCAACAACACATTTTAAAAAGCTACGAGCTGGAGCATCACAAACAAAGTATTTTACTTGAAACTGGTATGTTTCATTTCCCATTCTGACTCCATCAGTTGTTAATTGTTTTACCTCAGTGATGAAATCTTGTAAGTAATCATTGACAGAGCTTGGTTTGGAAATGCCATGAAATAATGCAATAACAAACACTGATGAAGTTCCAGAAAGACATCCCAAAATTGGCCATAACTGCAATTTAGATGACTTAGATAATGGTAAACCATCTATATTTATTTCCAGCTCAAGAACACTTTTTTGGAAAGAACCAAGTTTCTTGTAAATGCTTTGAAGAGCACATTCAATTCCTATATAATGATAGGTGCCACCACATAACTCTTTACATTGAATGCTACGTGGAGTTTTGAGTAATGTTCGTGCATCTTTCGGTAGCTCCATTCCATGCTTGTTAAGGATACATAGGAGATCATTCACACATTCACGAGAACAGTTGTTTTTCATAGCCCAAGAGCACAATTCACTTCCCAAATTCAAATGCTCTGTATTTGTGTTAATGGTATCATACTCTGCTGATTCACCTGAATCTATTATAGAGTCATTAACGTGGGAAGATGATGATGACGTGGTTGAAAGAAAACTTAATTCGACATCATCCAATCTTTCTTCAACCTGATCTGTCTGGCCTATCTTGACCTGGTTAGTGCTGATTTCCAAAAACCTTTCAAGTTTTTCATTCAACTTCCTTCTTTTTTGCCTTTCTCTGGATTCATCCATGATCTGAAAGTTCACATAATTCTTAACACTCAATTTCAAGGCAATTTCTGGAATTTGGCATAAAAGTATATGTCTAATAATTTATATATATACTGGTTTATCATAAAAAATAGAATTCAAAAATTAAAACAGAACTTTTGAACACATGGATTTCTTTGTGTTCAAAAATGCTGAAAATATTTGCAGGTTGAAAACAAGGCTTATTTGTAGTTCACTCCTGTATTTGGTTACATTTTTAGAGATGGGTTTGGGCATATCGTCAAGATAGACTGTTGGTTGGTGTAAATACCAATAATGGAGTAGAGCAGCAAAATGAGTCTTTCAAGTACTCATACTTATGTTATCACAAAAATTCATCTCGAACTGGAATGCTAACTATCTGCAGGACAGAAAAGCCACTTCAGGAGTAGCTAGGAGACCCAGCTACATTGAAAGTAAGCAGGCTAAGAGTAGATGGGTCTCCTGGCTACTTCAGGAGTGAACTTTAATTAAAAGCCGAAAACAAATAAATTAAGAAAGAACACTTACCAATAAATAAAGCAAAAACACACCACAAAGATAAAGTGTAATCAGAACTACCCGAACTACCCGATAAAAATATAGCTCCATCAACAAACCATTTTTACAGAACATATACTTCAGGGGGAGTTAAAAGTAATACTTTGTAAATAATGAAAGCTACACATAAAATTATATAGTAAAAAAACATTTTTAATTTATTAACACATACTAGAAATCTTTGATTTTTAATTTTATACTTACAGTGTTCTTCTTCTTGCTGCATAAATGTGATTAAGTTTTTTATTGTTCCCCCGTCTCATATTCAGCATAAAATTCAAAACGCGCGAATAACTTTAAAAGACGTCTAAAAGACGTCTTTAATGCGTCCCGAAAAAGACGTCTTATTTTCGTCTTTTTAAAAACGTCTTTAAGATGACTTTTTCAAAACCAAATTAATCTCTGATAATTGCAGACGTCTTTTAGACGTCTTTTAGACATCTAGCTTTTACAAGCTCGCTTAAAGACGTCTTTAAGAAGTCTTTAAGGAGACGTCTTTCTTAAAACCCTTATTAGACATAAAATAGACGTCTAAAAGACGTCTTGTGCCGGCTGGGTTTTTGTAAACAGCACGAACAAGAACTTTTCGAAGGAACAACTTTGAAACTGCTTAAGAATTATTTTGGTTCAGATGCTATAATCAAGCGGTGATAGGTTGCAGCATATCATGATATTGAAAATCAACCAGCTTTTAAACATCAAATATGATCATATAAAACCTTTCACACTAACATTAATTCATTTGTCCTCGTAGTTTGACTGAAGATAACAACATAAAAGATTTTGTTTCACTCAGTCATGAAATCGAATATCAAACATTCGAAAATCGAATAAAGCGGGAAGAACAAAAAAAGACATATTAAAGACGTCTTTAATATGTCTTGAGAAAGATGTCTTTTTAAAGACGTTTAAAAGACGTCTTGGAAGTGCTAATAAAATACGTACTTTCAAAGACGCTTTTTAGACGTCTTTTAGACGTCTTAGATTTTTCAAGATATCTTAAAGACGTCTAAAAGACGTTTTAGCTAGACGTCTTTCTAAAGACGTAACTTAGACTGAATTTAGACGTCTAAAAGACGTCTTGTGCCGGCTGGGTAATACTGGCAAAGTATTGGTTCATTGGGTTGAAAGTCCAGCCATAATTTCAAACGCTGACAATGGCCAAGAATACACATCAGTGTTTGCTGAAGCTTGGCTAACTTTTCCATTACATATTTCAGGGGCCAATGTCATCCCTTTCAATTGTGTATTAGCTTGTACAGTACTTATGGTTGTTTTTATTAAGTACACATCATCAAAGTCTCCTACTTTTACTCTGAGATCTTTAGGGGTCCCTTGGACCAGTAAATTACTTGGCTTAAAGTCTTGATGCACAACATCTTGAGCATGAAGATCAGCAAGACCATGTGCAGATTGTATCAATATATGAAGTCGGTGCTTGAAGTCAAACTCGTTTTCATCATTTAAAACATTTAAGTACTGGGACCAATTTGTTACTATTTCATCATAAACACTAGTACAACAATATTCATAAATTAAAGCACAAGGCTTTAAAGAAAATCCAAAAAATTTCAGAATATGCTGGCTTTCAATGTTTAATAACTTATGTGAAATCTTAATCATTTTTCTCATTGATAGTTGTTGTTTGAATGTCTTTACATAAGATTGCTTGTTTTGAATAGTGATCAAATATACAACAGATGAAGTTTCTTCTCCAATTGTCTCTCTTAAGTCTGATGGGAGATTAATTTCCAAAGTCTTAAGACAGTTAGAAATTGCCTCTACTGATTTCGTTGTCGATGAACAAACATTTGGCAAATTTGTCACTGCTGTTGCATCTCTTTGAATGTTTCTTTTGGCACTCTATGAATTAAATGAAGTACACTATAACAAACTTCTGCAGTACTCTACTTTGACTTACACAGAATATATTAGTATAAAAATTAGTATAAAAATGTTGTAATGAAAGACGTATCAATCAATTATCCCAAAAAATAATTCCAATGCTCTTGGTCAAATTTCGCGTTCTGTATAACCACTGAAATGACTTCTCTTGAGGTATTCTCATGAAAGACTTACAATGAAACCAGTTTTACTCGACTGACACCCATTTGAAAAAACTGAATATCATGCATATTAAGAAAGACACATCAACATCAGAAAGAAAAGTGGTGGTTTTTTAATAGAACAATGTTTATAGTAATCACTTGATGACAACTAAATAGGTAATTGGTGAACCACTCAAGAGCAATGCCATAATTCCAAAGTTGGTCAGCTTATTCAAAATCATTGCATGGCTGACTGTGTCGAACACCTTATCTATAAATGTCGTTGCAGCGAACGATTTTTTCGAAAACCAAATTGATGAATGGATAAAAGTTTTTTGTCTTCCAGGTAGTTCATTATCTGAGTATAAACACATTTCTCTAGAATTTTGGACACAATCAGAAGAACACTGATTGGTCGGTAGTTATCAAAATTCTCAGCTGCGCCCGACTTGTGCAGTGGTGTAACTTTTGCAATCTTAAACTCATTCGGTATCTTGCCAGTCAGCAGCAACATGTTGATTATGTGAGTCAATGGAATGACAATAGAATATGCCACATCTTTCAAGAAACAAGGCGGGATGTTATCTATACCGACTGCTTTATTCCGCTTCAACTTGCATAAGTGCTCTAACACTTCTCTTGACGAAACACGAGAAAACTTGAAAGAGTTTAAATTGTTTTGGTTGAGATGGTCGATGACACCAGACAAGATCTTTCAAGGGAAATGCCACTTTCTTTAGCTTGTTGGCGATTGACGTGCAGTGCAGAAACCATTAACAATTTCATGTTTGTCGGATATTTTGGTGCCATTTACTCTGAAAGAAGTTGGTTTTTGGTCACCTTTTGATTTTGTTGGAAATATTTCCTTCACAGTTCTCCAAAATTTATCTGGATTAGACACATTTTCTTTTAAAAGCGTATTAAAGTGAGATTTTTTGGCTCCATGGATTGCATTTTTTACGTAGTTTCGATTTTGTTTATACATTAACATATCTTCAGTAAGACCCAATTTTCTAGCCCTATGCATCAACTGATCCTGTATATTCATTTCTCGTTTGAGATCTGCTGCCAACCATGGAGCTGGTTTGTTCTTTATTCGTTTTGACATCAAAGGTGCGTAGTAATCAATTGTTCGTAACAAAACATTTCTAATTGAGCGCCAAGCTACGTTTACATTCGATGCATTAAAGACATCAGACCAGTCTTGGGAGCACAGGTCCCTGTTTATACGTTCGGGGTCATACTTGGCGAAGTTCCGACAAGTAATGGTCTTGGGGCTACGTTTAAATTTATAACATTTTCTGATGCAACCGATCATATCTTGATCACTCATTCCCATTGGAAAAAGGACAGTTTTACTAACAATAATTGGTTGGTTGGTTTGTATAACATCTGTTAATGTTTTTGTCGTGCCGGTGACGCGCGTTGGTTTGTCTATAATTTGCTTAAATCCGTTATTTAGAAAAATCTCCTTGATAACTTTATGGTCGTTCTTTACCATATAATTACAGTTTATCTCCCAAAATGATTACCTCCTTGTTTTAAGAGTCAATAGTCGAGAGACAATTATTCAAGATCTTGTTGAAATTTTTTGCTAGATGTTTTGAGGAGTGGTTTGTAGAAAATTCCAATAATAAAAGATTTTGTAAATGGAAAACAAATTTCCGTCCAAATTGCTTCACAGGAGTTCTGCTCAAGATCATCACGTCTATCAAAAGGAATTCCATCTTTGATATGATACGGTCATTGCTATATGGAGCATCGTTAACCATTTTCCCAAAGCCTTCAGTATTTGTAGCATCAAGGCTGACACAAAATAAAATGAAACTATACATATAAACACATTGCTTGTCCTTGGATAACTAGAAATGTTTAATAGAAACATGTGTTATAAAGTTACATCGCTTTCATAAACTATAATGCCTTGGTAATAACTTGATTATTTAATAAAAAGTACACCACCACTCACTGTCCACTGTGGGTCAGTATCAAGCCTCTGCACCCCCCTCTCAGCAATCAATCAATCAATCAATTTACAGGTTTGATTGACTTTAATTAATGCAAACAGGTTTTGTAACTTAATTACACACTTTTTTATGAGAACTAGTAAAATCTGACCTGAGGCTGGCTGTTCTTATTTTTTGAGCGTTTTTCAGCCTGAATTGTTCTTATTTTGTTCTTAGGTATAAAAACGCAGTTTCACATAACAGCCTCATTTTGTTCTTATTTATGGAACTACAGTAAAATAATATTTTTAAAAACAACTGTTTAAAAACATGGTTGCTGTTCGGTAATGAACCGATATTAGTATGCAAGGTGAAAGAAAAACAACTTCTAAAGCATTTGCCAGTGTGAGAATTCCTATAAGTTGTTCTATCAAGAATTGTTCTTATTTCATCAGAAAATTCAGGCTTAGGCTGTTCTTAATTTTTGGAACATTAATTTGACCCTCGGGTTGTTCTTATTTTGTTCTTATTTTTTGGCCAAATCTGAGGCTTGTGTTCTTATAAAATTGTTCTTATAATAAAAGCGTGTACAACAAATGGTAGAATAAGAATTATGTAGAGAACTACAAGAACACGTACCATATCGCTTTCCCATACTGATCCTTTACTACATAGTAAACAAAGCTACCAGGATTGTTTTTATCATATTTGGCTTCTCTTTTCTTGGTTTCACTCTCTGATATAACAGAACATGTAGATAGGGTGGAGTTGAATAGAAACTGATTTATGAAATAGCTTGAAGTGATATTGTAATTCAAGGTATCCTTTGAATCAGAATTCAGAACCAATAAAATGTTTTTTGCTGAGCGATTTAAGAAATCCCTCCAAAGACATCAAGAAATAACAATTACTTTAAACAAAATTGAATGTGAATACCTTTGTACTGGAGCAAGAAATCTCCTACTTCAAAGTCTTTTTGACAAAACACACCATATCCTTAACAAAGTTAAAAACATTGTACTTTGGTTGATTTTACTCTTCTTTTGGTAATCTTTTCTTACAATTTATTTTTACTCAGGAGTTTTTAAAATTACAACACCAAGTGCACATGTACGGCAAATGATACAGTAGGGAAAAAGGCTCCAGAGGCAAATATCTTTTTACTTTTATGAGGAAATAGCAAAAAAAATATTGTTCTAGTTGGTGTTGTGATTTCGGAATCTCCCTAATGTTATACCTGACTAACCATCAATTCATCAATAAAACACAATGTGAAATTATCATTCTCATTCTTTTTTCTTCGTGACACTAACAAACAGAAAACGAAAGATAAAGGACTTCTCCTGGCGCTCACAGGACTTCTCCTGGCACTCCTACATTGAGGCAATCGCTAAGACAGCCTCAATGAAGGTGGGCTCCCTTCTTCGTGCAAGAGCATACCTCAGCCCCGATACCATTCTTTACCTCTATAAATCTACTATTCGACCTTGTATTGAGTATTGTTGCCATATCTGGGGTGGTGCGCCCTCTGATTCTCTAAATCTTTTAGATTGTATCCAGAAAAGAATCTGTAATGCTGTAGGTGATGAACTTGCAAGTAAACTTGACACACTCTCCCATCGCAGATCTGTGCCTCTTTTATAAATACTTTTACGGAAAATGTTCAACTGATCTCTCTTCACTCATCCCTGCATTAAAACTTTCAAGTGAAACACAAGATATCTAATTGCCATGATCACACTGTCAGCATCCCAAAATCATCAAAGAATTTATACCAACAAAGTTTCATCCCTCGCTCCTCCACTCTCTGGAATTCTTTACCCCAGTCAGTTTTTCCTTCTCATTATAATCTTCAACACTTTAAATGTAATGTCCATCGTCACCTTTCCTCCTTGTACCTCAATACACATTAGTGGTTTTAAACCTTGTATTGAGCGACTAAAAAAAAAAAAAATACCTATGATTATTGTTTGCTACTTTCTTTCTTTAGTTTAGTAATAGAAAAGTTATAAAAACAATATATTCCATTAGATGATAAAATAAATTACAATTGTAAAAGAACTATTAAAATATGTTATATACATAGAGACCACTATATTGTGTAATGCAAATCAAATCTACTTCTATGACTAAAAAAACAATCTGTAGTGCCCAGGAAAAACGCTAGAAAGCTGAGAAAGCTACGATTGGAATAGAAAAACAAATACAGTAAACCAAAAAACTGCACCTCGTGCATGTACGGACGCAAACTCTCGGATATTCCGAGTACAAAAACTCCTGAGAAGAAAAATACTACAGTCTGGCCTCATCACATGCAAAATGAAAATCATCAACACAGTCCACATTCATGCCAACAGTCCGACTGCCCCGAAGACAGAGCAAAGCTGAACGCATTATAATGAAGGATAGCTTACAGCATATCCAGCTCATAATATGCTCATATCTTCGACCAGTCTTCGTGGCAATCTTCTCAGCTAGATGTTTATGGAACACTGATGCCTTGCGACTCGTTCCTCCAGTAATTGAGTACACAAGAGGAGTGAATGAGCCATGCTCATTGTTCAACACTTGATCATAGAGATAGGAAAGTGCGGATGTTGGCCCAAATCATATGATTTCGGGAATTTCCCTACTATAGCTAATATTATCATCTTTGTTTTCATAACGCAATACGAGTTACGAAACGTGTTATTTTGATTACATAAGCAGTTTCTATTATTATATAACCACAAATTACTCATAAATGTAAACAATTAAATATCTCATAAAAATGTAGTAAAAAGCAGTTTGTAGTAGTTTCATTTTTTATAACATAAATGAGCTAACAATACATATAACATACAGATCAGCGTAGTCTAGTGGATAAGAACGCTAACTTGTAACAACAAGGTCGTGTGTTCGAATCCCACGCAGTTCGTCTGAGAGGAAGTATATACTTCGGCGGTTGTAGATCTCTCATGTTCTGGTTGTAGAACTTGCATGAGTGGCGCACTTCCCCGCAGTTGTGTTGAATATATCGCGGAATGGTTAGCATTGTGTCTGGGTGATTTATCACTGTCAGGTTTCTCTGGTCCATAGAGACATTCAGGTTACCGTCATTTCGATCGAAATTCAACAAACGCCAGGGCTTAGAAGTGTTAGCATGTATCCACAATGCCGGCTATAATTGCAAACTACATGCGCTGATCAGCGAAATACATACCATATACTAAACATCGTGGTAATCGCTAAACCAAAGCTATTTTCTCTTCTTCATGAGATGGGAGTGAATCTGTTTGACTCACTACTCTTTTGTGAACTTCTTTTTGAGAGCTAGTCACTTTGGTGAAATATGATGCTCTTGCATAACATTAATCATTTTGTTTCTTCCGAGGCTCAAGTTGTCATTAGATATGAGAATTTTATTATTATAACCAGACACTCCCGACTTGATGTTTAGATTCATGTCACTAGGTAACATGTAAATACCTTGTCCAACAGAATAATCAACTTTGCTTGAAGCGTAATTTAAAGTATCTTGATAACGTTTAATGTCATCTTGAATATCAACTCTGCGGTTAACAATGTCTTCAAAGTTGTTCATAAAAACTCTTTGAGCTGTCAAAGAGCTTGATTATTACCTAAAATAGAAGAACGAGCTGAGGCTTGTGAACTAAGAACAAGATAAGCATATGCTCTAACACTCTCTGAAATTTTTACGAGACCTGTTTTTGTAAAGCCTTTAGATTTTTCTATAATCCATCGTGTCATGGAGTCGTCTGTGAAATAACTCAGACCTGGCGTTGGATAGTCTCTACGTCTTTTTTGATACGAGCTGTAAAAATATTGCCCTTTGTATTTTTTAGGATCAGAATCGACACCATATTCACTACAGATTTTTAAAAATTCTTCTTTGTTATAAGGATTATCGTATTGGTTGAAACCGTTTTCAAAAGGTAGAGGTGTCTGCAGACGCTTAATGATTCGTCTAATATGATAATAGACGTGAAAACGATATACTGCTCTAATCATAGGAGTAGAGCGACTTTCTTTTAGATGTTCAGAACTGACCCCACAAGCACTTGAAGCACACCAAGTGACAAAATTGATCTGAGTTTGCCACAATTTAAATGGTTGTTCCTGCCAAATTTTCATACGTTGATCATTTTCATCCATTTTGTAATTAGTAAAAATATTTGGAAAAGTTGCGGGGAAAGAACCGTTCTCAGAGACAATAATTGTTTGTTTATATAAATCTTTAGCATTCAATATCTGGAGGTCTTGTCCTCCATTTGGCTTATAAGCCGCATTGGGATTATATTTAAAAATATCCTCCATTATTATTTAAAAATATAATCCTCTATTCTCTAATACAAGAAATGTATATCACAGTAAATGTCGCAAAAGGAGAAAAGACAATCTATTTTTCTTACCCCATTCAAAACTTGGATGGCTCAAAAG